>JAGDYQ010000011.1:685596-740860 GCA_021962125.1 Bulinus truncatus
AAGTAGGCCTATTCATACAAGCGAAACACGGCATTTTCTTCAGGCGTAACGCCGGTGATAAAATATAGATATTTATATTTTTGGGAACCCAATTCAAATGAACTACAAGTTTCAAGGTATCAAACATGGTTCACGGAAAGGTCATTTATTATTAACCGTAATTGTCCAAGTTAGTGTTAAATGTGATGACATTTAGTAATAGTGAGTATCAACTGTGAAGTATCAGCAAAATAAATGTGATGGTACTTTGACATAGGATGAGTCTGTCTAAACATTATGCAAACACGTTTTATTTAATGTGAGGAATTATCTATTTTGAAAATATTCAATACAACAAATAATTATATCATCGAGAACAGGTGAGTGCTAAGAACGTTTTTCTTTGTTCTTATTTACAGCTGGGTCGCCATGCGTACACTTTTGAGAACCTTTGTGCTGTTCTGTACCAGGGGACGGCCACGCATGAGAGGCGCATGTTTGTATAGAGAATAAAATATTTCAAAGTGCCGCACTATATTCAATATATCAAGATTGAGTGAACAAAGGTAATTTTCACACAATAGAATAAACCGACTCAGTGAGTGCAGCATTTGGCCATCCACATGGTCCACATGTCAAATAGGAATGATGATTAATACCAACCAAAAAAAACTTTATTATTTAAGTTTTTAAAACAAGTAATACTCTCTCCCCGTATTAAATATCTAAAGCTAAAAGGTTATTTTTTTTTTGTTTCTCCATTAAAATGCAAAAATCGTGTATTTATTTTCAATGATTTGTAGCTTTCAAATGGACCATGGAACTTCAGTCGCTTAATAGTGAAAAAACAGTTCTCTAAAGATGAATTCACCTGTTTAAGTAACCTCGACATATAAAGGGATTGTGTAGTTAGCACAACGCCCAGCAGCCTTTACTCCTCCCAACTTAAAGTCAGGTAACCATTTAAAGCTGGGCGGACTTGGGGACTTTAATCAGGATCTGAAAAAGTCCAGACGGTCTCACTGATATTCGTACCCTGGACCCTCCGGTCGACAGTCAAGCGCTCTACACCACTCGATCACCCGTCCCCTGCTTAAAAGTGAACTAACACCATATATTTTACTTTTCCTAATAAAAAAAAGACCATTTGAAAAAAACAAAAACAATTGTGAACCTAAGTCTGAAAGCTTCCTACAGTGTTAGCATGTGGCTGTCAGATGATTACTACCTATATAATTTAAAGCAGTCTGAATCCCTCGGGCTGTGGACTGGTACCCGGTGTGGATCAAACGGTACTGGGCCGCCCAAGAAGCATTGAATTATTTCCTTGATATTTAATGTTGTGTATTTCTACCGGGGAATTGTGTATTTCTATCGGGGTGTTGTGTATTTCTGTCGGGGTGTTGAGAATTTACACGGACGAGATGTCAACCGGGAGCTGAGCGGCAGTGGCATTGTGTAAATCAAAACAAAGGAAAATATAAATAATCAACTCCCCCTCCCCCCTCAAGATGGCCGCGTCGAAATTATTAAACGTTGACCGGTCCACGTCGAGAAAAAGGTTGGGTGGTGACCTATGGTTTAAAGAATACTACTTCCTGTATAGTTAAAGGTTCTTCTGGCATCAAATGTAATAAAAAAAAAAAGTATTAGTCCCATATAATTACAATTAGGTGGACTGCAACCTACAAACTATTAATAGTATCAGGGGAGATAAAAATAACATTTCTTGAAAAAATCAATAGAGATTGAAAAATAACAGTAACAAGATACATTTTTAAAACTGTAGGCATGGAAAATAAAAAAGATTTGTCATGAAATTGACAAAGGTACAGAACTCCCTAACACAATATTCACTTTGCACTATATAAATTAATGAAAGGGTAAACAGATCGCAAGATGGTAATGATAAGCAATAGAGAATACTAAGGTAATGTTAAAACATATACATAAAACACACATTTGGGTAGAACTATCCTTAGACAGTTGATATAAGGCCCTATTCACACCTTTTCTATGAGAAAATGTTCCAATTATAAATTTATAGATTAGGTGTATTAAAAAATTTCAATGAGTGCAAAAATATAAGTTTTAACATGAGCCAGATATATCATACATCTCAACAAAAACAATTTCAATGAGTGCAAAAATATAAGTTTTAACATGAGCCAGATATATCATACATCTCAACAAAAACAATTTCAATGAGTGCAAAAATATAAGTTTTAACATGAGCCAGATATATCATACAACTCAACAAAAACAATTTCAATGAGTGCAAAAATATAAGTTTTAACATGAGCCAGATATATCATACATCTCAACAAAAACAATTCTTAAAGAGCCATTTATTCCCCTATGGAAAATAGATATTTTGGCTAAATAAATACTTATTTATAATACACTAAAAATAATCAATCATGAAACACTTAAATTTGGTACATAAGAAATTATGAATTATTTTCTGTCTAAGGTCAGTTAATATATAAATCAACAACACAGAAGGCCACAATTTAATTATCCTCTTTTTTTTGTAGTAAAACTACTGTCTTAACATAGACTACATACCTAAAGATATATAAACCCATGCATAAATGACTCTTTGAGCATATTTATTTGAAGACAATATGTCAAAGCATGATACAAGCTTTGGGGTTTTCAAACGCAAGTGATCTTTCAAATGAATGACTTGGAGCACATTGTGATGATAACTCTTCAAATACTTCATATGTGAAAAAGAAGTTTGACAGAAGTATGTGTTGCCAGATTCTGATACTGAACAGCGTTTTTCAAGAATGCAACTAAATTGACTGGGTCAGGATATTGGGAGAAGTGTTATCCTTACTAAGCTCAAGAAACTCCATTTGAAACATACTAGGTACAGTCTGAGGATCCAGTAAAAGTGGCTCAATGACTAAGCGCAGGTGATTCTTGTGCTGACTCTTGTGCTGACGGAGGTAAGTAAATCTTGTTTCAAACTGGACTATAAGTAAGTCATCACACTTCAGCATTCAGGCATTTTGAAGTAAAAGCTGAGGGAAGTGATCAGTAATATTTTTTTTTAAACTTGCTATTAAACAGTTTTTTTTACCCATGAACACATGCCAGTGGTTACAAACAGTTTGTTTTTTGCCTTAAAGCTGTGTGTTGGATATCTCCAAGTAATGCAAAATTTAAAAAGAAAATGTCTTTCAGCTAAAATTTAATATCTTTTGAGATGTAAAATTGTTTGATCAAGTCTTACAGCTCAAAAATTAGTTTATCTGCAAGAATGTCAAGTGCACATACTGAAGAACGCAAACTAGACATGCATTTTAGTGTGAATAAAGACTTCACATGATTCATCAAATACAACTGAGAAAAAGACATCAGATTGTGTAGATACAATGTTAGCAGCAAGAAATTAGAGGATGGTCTTCGTAGTTTTGATGGATCAAGATATTGTACAATGTCCAGTACCTTTTAATAAATCAGCATTAGCATATGGCATATCTGTATTAGCTAACATAAAGGCAACTTAATATGTGGCCCCCAACTCAGTTGGAAATCAACTTGTACTTAAAAAACAGAACTCTTCATCATACAGAAATCAACCTGCCATTCTGTACTGTACTGTTTGTTTTCATACTCCACTTTCCGTTGCTTTTTATATTTTGGAAGGGGACAGCTGCTGCTTCATAATTTGCTGGATTAGGAAGGCCGAAATTGTTCATTGACCAAAGATGACAAGACATGTGACATGACTAGCATTTTTTCAAGAACAATCCAGATAGAGACAAAAAATATCTAGAATTACCTCCTAATATAGCCAATAGTTGTTAGGACTGATGGGCAAGTGGTGTAGATACTCGACTGTCAACCTGAGAATCCTGTGTTTGATCCTCTGTGAGAACCATGGGATTTTTTCAAGGTGAAATTTGTTTCAAAGTCATCCCACTAGTTCACCCAGCTTTAAATGGGTAACTGACTTCAAGTTGGGGAAGTAAAGGAGGCTGGGCGTTCTTCTAGCCACACTATTCCATCAAGTGCCGAGGTTATAGAAACAGATGAATTCTACACTTCATCTGCCCCGATGGCCTATTTGGGCTAATGAAACTTTTTTTATAGCCAATAGTCAGTATCTAATTAAATAATATTACAGAGATATTTTATCTATATTACATTTTCTTATGGGTACAACATGATGGCTAAAGATATCTAGAACTGCATAGAAAATATAAATATCCACATTGGCAGTCTAATCATGGCAATATGGTGAGATGTGAATGAGTGAGCGGTATATTTGCATTTAATATAACTTCTGCAAGGCAGTGCTGGTACAAGTGACATCTTTCTATAACCCCCCCCGGCCACCATCATTTAAAAGTGTATCTCGAGGGAAGGAGGTTTAAAAACAACAAGTTGCCTTTGTACTGTACCTTTATGTGCAAATGTGATTGGCTGTTAACAGTACATCACAATTTATTTTCTAAAGAAGGCCACCCCAAATTTAGTGATTATTCTTTTGTTAAAAAGTACTGAGGTAATTCTTTTTTTTTAAAATAGTGTTAATCTTTTCACTCTGTACTTTTCCAGGTACTGATTTCATTTTCCATTTTTTGAGCAAATTCGAATCCAACAGATTTTTTTTTTAAATTCCATCGGATTCGAATTTGAAAAAATACCGTTTTCAGATTAAACATGGCCGTAGAAATTGTAACTGAAATTAAAAAACCTAGAGACTTTCGAAGACCCCAAATAAAGAAAATAGATAAAACTAAACTCCTGGACCCTTACTCAGCTGTCCATAGTATTTGGTCATGAACGTATTTTAGATCCCCCCCCCACTCGCCAAATCCGCATCCGCATTCGAATCAGACGGATTTACATTTGCCAAATCCGAATCTGACGTCACATCCCTAGTCTAAACTCTGCGGTACCCAAAGGGGTACAGGAAAGGTTAAGCAGGGGTAGACTAGTCTGGCTTAAAACCACTCATATCTAAATATATATAAGTCCTGATTTTTTACTCCATAATTGATATATTTTATATAGTGTACAGTATAAAAAAGTTAAAAAAAAATCTAGAAGAAGTAGCCATCATATAAATAAATAGATATAATTGACATGAAGCAGATAAATGGCACTTCAAGTTCAAATAAAGAAAGTAGATCAAAATTTTAAAATTTGACATATAAATTATCAAAAATGAGAGTTAATTTTTTCAAGTAATTTGTTTTCAATAAAATTCATCTAATTTTGTTTTGATATTTTGACATTTTAAAAATGTAACTTTTATTTTACAAATCCCCAAAAGACACCTGGTTTCCTGAACACTTTTTTGTTAAAAAAAATTGGCATACTTACATAGCTAAAGTGTGACACTGAATATTTCAGGTGGCTGATGCAAAATATTAATTAAATTTGGCCCTTGTATAGTTGATACAGTGACCAAATTTTACCATTAAACTTACATTATTTACTTTTACACACACACAAAATAATAATACAAGTTGTTTTTTTTCTTTCCAAAATAACCTTTCAATTTAAAGAGAGATAAAATACCTATATTTGAACATAAAATACATCTACTGTGCTTAACAAATATAAGACACAACCAGTTTTTAGAGCCGTAAAACAGAAAATAAATATTCTAGTCTTGCTAACAGCATTCAAACTAAAGATACAACCACCATTTTTTCCTTTACTGTTGAGGAAAAAATTTACCTTAGAGTCAGAAAATTATGGTCATTCAAATATTGATTACCTTTAAAAAAAAAAGTTAGTGAAAATTGGCATAAGTAGTTCTGGAATAAAAAGGCTCTGCCCCATCAAAGTAGCCTAAAGCACAAGAAAATAATTGGATAATAATCATATTTTGATCATTTAACTTCTCAGTTACATCTTTTTAAGTAATCAGTATTCAATAAGGTCATGCTACTATGGATTTTAGCAAAGCCAAAAATGGCAATATTATCTATAATGAATATCGCGTAGCACAATACAATTTTTAAAATGTAATATGTTTTTAAAAAAAAAAACATAGCCTATTAACAATGCTGAATATTTACAGAATATATTACTTATATTTAATACCATACAAACTATTTTCAACTGTTGATTTTTAAAAACTTTTTTACGAATGAAGAAGCTGCCATGTTATTTAACAGGAATCAGAATTCACATATGCATAATAACTTTCAATTCACTAAGGATAAATTAAGGAAATAATTATATGCAGTTGCTATGATCATGAAAACTTTCATAGAACCATTTTGTTTACGAACACAAAGGGATAAGATATTTCTAGTTATCATCCTGGTTCATATGAAATCATTTACAATTGTTATCTTTCAGTGTTAATATCTTTATTCAATATATTTAAATATGAATATAATGTGTATTTACACCATGTGCCTGGCTTTTTATTTCATTTTTAATAATTGTTAAATGTTATCACAGGACACAAACAGAATAAACATAAAGAGATAAAAACATTTATTATTGTATTAATTTTCATTTATTTAAATTAAATCTACTAAAATAACAAATATTTTATTTGATTAAAAAAATCTCTATGGAATAATAGCTATTGATGAATTCGCTAAAAATAATAAAAACTATATCAACTATATGGAAAAAAAACTAAATAGGGCAAGTATAAAACTTAGCTACAGCACTAATTTCAATGTATTTTAAAGTAAACACCGCCTTTTTTTAAAGCTTGTGACGTCACATGTGCTGCCGACCACAGCGGACTCGCTTAAAATACAAAGAAATATAGGCAAAGAAATTTTTTTTAAAGTAACTAAGATAGGATTTTTTCGAGCACTGTCCACACTAAGGCGTCTAAGGCCTTTACATTAAGTTATAAAAGTATCATTTATCTTGTGGGCTTTTCATTTTTGTAATTATATATTCTTTGCTATAGGCAATAATTTATAAAGTTATAGTTTAAAGAGGAGGATTTTTGTTACTAAAGATGAAAAAGAAAAACTGTCAAGATAATTCAAAGTAATGATTCATTGATAGTGTTCATTTGTTAGATGCCATTCATGCATATACAAATGCTATTGTACATCAATGATAATCAATATTTAGGTGCCACACTATTAGAAAGCCTATAACACTAATTGTAATTTATTTAGTCAAAGACTTGAAATAGCAATGGCCAATGTGCTCTCTGTGGACTCTGTATAGTACATTACTATACTATCTATATAAATAAATTATCGCAGTGGCTACGGTTCGTTCCGACCGAACACGTATTTTTTTTTACTTCGGGTACCAGTCATAGATATTGCTCCACACCCTAACCTATCCCTAACCCTAATCCTGAAAAAAAAAATTATATATGCCATGTTCCTTATACCCTAATATAATGGTTTTGGCTGGTGCCGGAGCCACTGCGATAAATTATTTAGAATCTGTGGTTGGCTCAGTGACTTGGTCAGACCATGCCCATGGCGATCTAACAAATAAGACCACACCATGTAATTCAAAAAGTCAGATACAGCTAAAGAAAACACAAAATAAGATATCTGCTCAAAGATAAATGACTACCTGGTTTAGTCAGTTTAGATCCACAACTTGATTCCATCTTACAAATTAATTATAATTTTCTTTCAGTTAACGAAAGCAAAGGAAATATGGTTGTATTTGTGACTAAAAAATAAGGAATCAAAATATAAATAAACCAGCAGCAACGACTCTAAGTTTTTAAAAAAAAAAAAGATTTACCTAGGAATATTGATGCATTTTGTGCACGGATCTTGAGTGGACAATGCCTTGATTAACTCATCCAAACCACCAGTTTTCTTCAGTTTTTTAACCAAACTTTTTACAGCCTTTTCTGCCCATTTGTCATCTTTTTCATGTTCGCCCTTCTTCCATGCTAGAAGTCTTTTAACTATTGGAGAAGTAAATGGCGAAAGGGGTGATGACATCATGATTAAAATATTCCAATTTCAGAAAAAAAAGTATATTAAATTAGTATTTCATTCTAAAATGCAGAATTAACACAGAACAAGAAAGTTGATTCATTCGATACAACTTTTTGGTTGACGTCTGCCATTTTGAATCGACCGAATTACTATCTTTTTAAAATAGTTCATGATAAAAAAAACATTGCAGGTTATTAATACATTATTAATATTAATAGTTAGTGCATAAAGAAACCAAAATGACAATTGGAACATGAAACAAAATTAGTGAAACAGGAAGAAAGCTTGAGTTTTACACTTTATGCCTTGTTATTACAAATCAATACGCGGATATCGTACTATTTTCACCTAAAAATAGCAACATCGAAGTAAGGCGAGATACGAAATCAGCTGAGTTGTAAAATTTACAACCACTTTTATAGGTCATGGACTTGACCAACACATTGAGAAAAAAAAATTACCTATCAAATGATCACACGTTAATTTACAGATGAACACAGAGCTTTAAAATATCTTTGGTAAAAAATGAATGCTAGAAAATAAGGTCAATAATCATACTAGCGTTTGACCTTTCAACGTAGTTTGCTGTAGGCTACAAAATGTCTATGAAAATCGGGCCGTTTTCCGTTGTGGTTTTTTTAAACAATGATATCCTTATAAATAACATAAAAGAAATCATGAAATATTATCATAATTGTAATAAAATTTAATACAAGTTAACCTCGTATTCTAATTCGTCGGTCAGCAACAGTTATGCTCGCGGACGCCAAACTTAAAGGTTTAAGTCTACGGACCCCCCCCCCCCATATATATATATATATATATATATTTATATATATATATATTTATATATAAACAAGGCCGTAGCCAGAATTTTGTTTGGAGGGGGGCTGTGCGGTTTGGGTTGGGGGGGCTGTGCGGAGAGTTTTTTTTATAAGAAAAAATTGGAACGCAATGATAAAGAAGTATTTTTTATAATAGAATTTAATTTTTAGAATTAATTTGGCTACGGCCATACAATTTAAGAGTATTGTTAACAACCTTGTCGATCCCTACTTGCCTGAAAAAATGTTCATGGAGTTCCAATGACGTCACAGTAAGTCGAAGGGATATTTTTATTCCAGCCGAGATAGTGTTTTAATAGGGCGTGAAAGTCGTGACGTCACGATCGCCATTTTGTTTCCACACATCCGTGGAACCCAGTGATAATAGCCATAGCGTCAATGTGTACTCTCATTAAATAGCTTCAAAAGATATTATATTTTTAGATATATGTGAAAAACGCTACATAATGTGACATGTTGTAGCTGACTGATTAGTATTTTCACTTCCATAACAAACCTTTCAGTCATTCAAACTGGAATATGGCAAGAGGGAAGTGAATGTCTTGGAGGTTCTGCTGATGGGCTGGTGAAGCCATAACTGAAGTTTTCATGAAGAGACTAAACTATTTCATGGAGAGACTATACTATAGACAATGCTTTTTATAGCCTTTATATATTCTTCAAAAATGTGTGATACTGGTACTGTACTCTTATATTTAAACAATTTCAAATTAATTATGTTAGACTGGTGTATATATTATGATTGCATGCAATGTTTCTCACCTTTATCAAGAATTTCTGTAAATTTCATTATTTGACTATTTAATAAAGACTAAAGGCGGTTATTATATCTTTCTTGTTTATTTTCCATACAAAAAAAATAACATTATCTTCTAGTTCACTGTCTTAATAAAATTGGCAGAAAAAAAGTATATTAAATTAGTATTTCATTCTAAAATGCAGAATTAACACAGAACAAGAAAGTTGATTCATTCGATACAACTTTTTGGTTGACGTCTGCCATTTTGAATCGACCGAATTACTATCTTTTTAAAATAGTTCATGATAAAAAAACATTGCAGGTTATTAATACATTATTAATATTAATAGTTAGTGCATAAAGAAACCAAAATGACAATTGGAACATGAAACAAAATTAGTGAAACAGGAAGAAAGCTTGAGTTTTACACTTTATGCCTTGTTATTACAAATCAATACGCGGATATCGTACTATTTTCACCTAAAAATAGCAACATCGAAGTAAGGCGAGATACGAAATCAGCTGAGTTGTAAAATTTACAACCACTTTTATAGGTCATGGACTTGACCAACACATTGAGAAAAAAAAATTACCTATCAAATGATCACACGTTAATTTACAGATGAACACAGAGCTTTAAAATATCTTTGGTAAAAAATGAATGCTAGAAAATAAGGTCAATAATCATACTAGCGTTTGACCTTTCAACGTAGTTTGCTGTAGGCTACAAAATGTCTATGAAAATCGGGCCGTTTTCCGTTGTGGTTTTTTTAAACAATGATATCCTTATAAATAACATAAAAGAAATCATGAAATATTATCATAATTGTAATAAAATTTAATACAAGTTAACCTCGTATTCTAATTCGTCGGTCAGCAACAGTTATGCTCTCGCGGACGCCAAACTTAAAGGTTTAAGTC
Source organism: Bulinus truncatus (assembly GCA_021962125.1). NCBI lineage: Eukaryota > Metazoa > Mollusca > Gastropoda > Planorbidae > Bulinus > Bulinus truncatus. Next base: position 696,003 of record JAGDYQ010000011.1, read on the forward strand.
TACGGACCCCCCCCCCAATATATATATATATATATATATTTATATATATATATATTTATATATAAACAAGGCCGTAGCCAGAATTTTGTTTGGAGGGGGGGGGGCTGTGCGGTTTGGGTTGGGGGGGGGGGGCTGTGCGGAGAGTTTTTTTATAAGAAAAAATTGGAACGCAATGATAAAGAAGTATATTTTATGATAGAATTTAATTTTTAGAATTAATTTGGCTACGGCCATACAATTTAAGAGTATTGTTAACAACCTTGTCGATCCCTACTTGCCTGAAAAAATGTTCATGGAGTTCCAATGACGTCACAGTAAGTCGAAGGGATATTTTTATTCCAGCCGAGATAGTGTTTTAATAGGGCGTGAAAGTCGTGACGTCACGATCGCCATTTTGTTTCCACACATCCGTGGAACCCAGTGATAATAGCCATAGCGTCAATGTGTACTCTCATTAAATAGCTTCAAAAGATATTATATTTTTAGATATATGTGAAAAACGCTACATAATGTGACATGTTGTAGCTGACTGATTAGTATTTTCACTTCCATAACAAACCTTTCAGTCATTCAAACTGGAATATGGCAAGAGGGAAGTGAATGTCTTGGAGGTTCTGCTGATGGGCTGGTGAAGCCATAACTGAAGTTTTCATGAAGAGACTAAACTATTTCATGGAGAGACTATACTATAGACAATGCTTTTTATAGCCTTTATATATTCTTCAAAAATGTGTGATACTGGTACTGTACTCTTATATTTAAACAATTTCAAATTAATTATGTTAGACTGGTGTATATATTATGATTGCATGCAATGTTTCTCACCTTTATCAAGAATTTCTGTAAATTTCATTATTTGACTATTTAATAAAGACTAAAGGCGGTTATTATATCTTTCTTGTTTATTTTCCATACAAAAAAAATAACATTATCTTCTAGTTCACTGTCTTAATAAAATTGGCAGAAAAAAAAGTATATTAAATTAGTATTTCATTCTAAAATGCAGAATTAACACAGAACAAGAAAGTTGATTCATTCGATACAACTTTTTGGTTGACGTCTGCCATTTTGAATCGACCGAATTACTATCTTTTTAAAATAGTTCATGATAAAAAAAACATTGCAGGTTATTAATACATTATTAATATTAATAGTTAGTGCATAAAGAAACCAAAATGACAATTGGAACATGAAACAAAATTAGTGAAACAGGAAGAAAGCTTGAGTTTTACACTTTATGCCTTGTTATTACAAATCAATACGCGGATATCGTACTATTTTCACCTAAAAATAGCAACATCGAAGTAAGGCGAGATACGAAATCAGCTGAGTTGTAAAATTTACAACCACTTTTATAGGTCATGGACTTGACCAACACATTGAGAAAAAAAAATTACCTATCAAATGATCACACGTTAATTTACAGATGAACACAGAGCTTTAAAATATCTTTGGTAAAAAATGAATGCTAGAAAATAAGGTCAATAATCATACTAGCGTTTGACCTTTCAACGTAGTTTGCTGTAGGCTACAAAATGTCTATGAAAATCGGGCCGTTTTCCGTTGTGGTTTTTTTAAACAATGATATCCTTATAAATAACATAAAAGAAATCATGAAATATTATCATAATTGTAATAAAATTTAATACAAGTTAACCTCGTATTCTAATTCGTCGGTCAGCAACAGTTATGCTCTCGCGGACGCCAAACTTAAAGGTTTAAGTCTACGGACCCCCCCCCCCAATATATATATATATATATATATTTATATATATATATATTTATATATAAACAAGGCCGTAGCCAGAATTTTGTTTGGAGGGGGGGGGCTGTGCGGTTTGGGTTGGGGGGGGGCTGTGCGGAGAGTTTTTTTATAAGAAAAAATTGGAACGCAATGATAAAGAAGTATATTTTATGATAGAATTTAATTTTTAGAATTAATTTGGCTACGGCCATACAATTTAAGAGTATTGTTAACAACCTTGTCGATCCCTACTTGCCTGAAAAAATGTTCATGGAGTTCCAATGACGTCACAGTAAGTCGAAGGGATATTTTTATTCCAGCCGAGATAGTGTTTTAATAGGGCGTGAAAGTCGTGACGTCACGATCGCCATTTTGTTTCCACACATCCGTGGAACCCAGTGATAATAGCCATAGCGTCAATGTGTACTCTCATTAAATAGCTTCAAAAGATATTATATTTTTAGATATATGTGAAAAACGCTACATAATGTGACATGTTGTAGCTGACTGATTAGTATTTTCACTTCCATAACAAACCTTTCAGTCATTCAAACTGGAATATGGCAAGAGGGAAGTGAATGTCTTGGAGGTTCTGCTGATGGGCTGGTGAAGCCATAACTGAAGTTTTCATGAAGAGACTAAACTATTTCATGGAGAGACTATACTATAGACAATGCTTTTTATAGCCTTTATATATTCTTCAAAAATGTGTGATACTGGTACTGTACTCTTATATTTAAACAATTTCAAATTAATTATGTTAGACTGGTGTATATATTATGATTGCATGCAATGTTTCTCACCTTTATCAAGAATTTCTGTAAATTTCATTATTTGACTATTTAATAAAGACTAAAGGCGGTTATTATATCTTTCTTGTTTATTTTCCATACAAAAAAAATAACATTATCTTCTAGTTCACTGTCTTAATAAAATTGGCAGTTGTAGACCCTATCTCTTTAATCTTTAACTTGGTCTTTCTTGTTAAAGAAAGAGTTTTTGTTTCTTAGAAAGATTCAGATCCCATATCATTAGTCCCATTTCTAGCTTGACATGATCACAGCCTGGAAAGTTGTTTGTCCTGTTGTCTAAGAAAAAAAAATTGAAATTGAAGTAACAATAAGTTGTACAAATATAAAAATGTAATATTAGACTAATAACAATATTAACACTAATAGACCAGCACAAAACTCATAAGTTCATTTAGTACATAATAATATATAATGAATCAAAATTGACTATATATTAATATGATAATTAATTAGTCTGGTATGGTACGATTTCAACAAGTAATATTAAATCATTTTTCAATGTTATCATTAAAGTGATACAATTGATCGCGAAATACAGTAATTAAAACAATATGTTTACAGTAAATTCTTTACATATTTTTTGGTTACTTTTTATAATGATTTCAGTCCCACTAATGATTAAGCTACAAATAGAAACAAGACAGTCACTCACATCATACAAACCTTACCTTATTAGTATTAGTGCCATCCATTTCTGAAGTAAAGTTTCACGTTCCGGTCGATGGTTACAGTCTGGAGCAATATATCGTACCATTCTTTATGATAATATTCAATATTTTAAAAGCAATAATAGACATCTACATGTATATCTATGAAAACAACACTATCGGGCAAGTATGGTTGGAACCAAAATGGCGCTTGTGACGTCAGACTTTCACGCCCTATTGTTGTTACTCGTGAATCGTTTTCGCGCAAAATTGTGTTTTTATCGCTTTTTTTCACTCTGCTCAATGTCGCATAGTGTATCACTTTCTTAAGGCGAGAGGAAAAAAAATAAAGAGGTCTTAAGGACGTTAAAAATTCAACTTAAATACTGATGTATGGATGAGACTTTTCTTAACAGAATTATTTTAATGCTAGAAAATGGATTGACTTCTTAAAACTGGCCAAGAGGTATGATCAGCCCCGTAGCGTTAAAATTCTACAGGAGGGGCCAGGCATTCTACAGCAGGGGCCAGGCAATAGCAGGGGGGGCAGGTAATACATTTTACTAAGTAGAACAACACGCTGGGGGGGGGGGGCGGCCCCCTGGCCCCCGCACGCTACGGGCCTGGGTATGATTAGAACGTGATCCATTATTAGTCACTCGTCTCACTGTAAAGGAACATGAAAGTTTACCGGGAGCTCATACCTTTACCAAGTGCTTCAATTATTCGAGAATCGATTGCTTTTATTGATTTCATTAATTGTTTAATAATTACATATGATACTTGTAGCGTTTAGAATTTACCCACACCTACACAGCCCCCTCTCTACACCAACAGGTGAAACTTTTCCCTCCCAAACGAGTGACTCATGTTAGTTGACCATATTACGCAACTCAAGGTCATGGTCAAGCCAAGCTCCTAATACTTACTTTGTTGTCCGTAATGACACATTGAGAGCGTGATCACCCCCTTACCCCCCCCCCCCCGACCTTTATAAAGTTAAGTTAGAACAAGATAATATTCAGTACCGTAGAGAATGCAGTAGAGACCATGCAGTAGGCTTAGAGAGCAGTACGGTAGAAAAGATTCAGTAGGGCAGTAGGCAATAGACATAAGATTAAGATGAGAGTATAGTGCTGACAGGCTTAGAGTAGACATAGGTAGATAGATATAAGTAGTTAGAAGAGAAGTGAAGTGTATTAAGTTTTATAAAAGTTATTTTAAAGTATTGTGTATATAGTGTACTGCACTGAGTTTTGTTCTTTAGACATAAGTGTAAATTTAACGTAACATATTGGGTGAGCATATTAAAATCACCTGGCGAGCCTGCCCTCCATACATATTAGAATTTTGTACGCAACAATACTTCATAATGAATTCGGTGACCATTGTTTGCCTAAAAGTTGCTCACTGAATAGACACAACTTTTTCACCTTCGTAACTATTCTTTAAATTATCTCCTGAAAATTTTGTATGCACCAATCAATAGCATACGTTTCGTAATCCATTACATTTTGTGCTCCAGGAAATAGTTTCGTAAACCTCAAAAATAGTAGTCCAACCAATCATAATGGGCGAATGATTCATCATTTTTACACTCCTTCACATTCAACCATAAACTAAGAAGGGATTATGATTGCTAATGTTCGTGAATTGAAATAGATAGAAAGGTGATTGTATCACTATTTTGATTAAAAAATTTCAAATCATCAGCCTTGTCTTCAACCTGTTACTGGCATTAAAAAATTCTTGAATTTTCTGGACAGTATGCTTTTTCATATCATCTTTACATATTAGTAAAATGCATGGCAGAATAATTCTTCTCATATTTCGGGACTTTTTTATGCTTCAAATACTAGTAGGAAGGGGGTGGGGGGAGTACAAATAAGAGGAAAAAAATGATTAAATCAATACATGCATTTTAATTTTTTTTTAAATTATAGCCTTGCGAAAACAAATACAAATCAACTTTACCAGTTCGATCCGAATACTGCAAACTGTCTTGCAATACATGCAGGTCTGCATTTAAAGTAGACTAGGCCGTGGCTTATGGGCCCCGCGAAATAAGCCCTTCCCCCCAAATGGTGAATAGTAGGCCTATACAAGATTAAAAAAAAACTTAGCAATATTTTTCAAAAATGGGGCCTCAAATTTTTTGTTGGCCTAAAGCCCCTAAGATTGTAAATCCGGCTCTGAATACTTACATATGCATAATTAAGATCTATGAGATGTTTGATATACACATGTTTATTTCTTAACTAAATGATGAGAGTGAATCAACGACAGGCTGTGGTCCACTTGCAACCCATTCTCATGAACAATTTGTAAACTGAGTTGTTTCAACCGAACATTGTTAGTTGAATATTTTCTTTTGTTATAAATTTTTTGATGAGATTGATAAAGATGTTCACATCTTTCTACAGACCCCAAAAATTGTCTCACGGATTCATAGTTTACCGATAGCTGTGTTTTAGCATGGTAGATGTCGCTGTTACGAAGTAGTTTTTTTTTAGCACAATTGTTTAAAAGTCTCAGGAACAAAAATCAGCGGTCTTAGCGGTCAGCTCAGCGGTCATCTAGGGAAGGGGGCGCGTCATAATGACCAGATAGCTGAATCATTCAATAGACAGGTTACCGTGTCAGATCACTAGGAGGGGGTGTTAATTTATAGCGGGCAACTAGTGAGCACAGGGACTCGGGGGAAACAAATACACGTAGAAGAATGACCGTGATACGTGGGGTACAGGTTTAATTTCAATGGACCCGTCGGAAAATGTAGGGAAGGTTAGATTTATTTTAGAAAGGTCGTTACGGTGGAATTCACACGGGGGAAATGTTTAACTAGAAACCTGTTTAGGTGTCAATCTCATTCCCATCTCCCAGAGCTGTCCCGAGGGTGGTGTTAGTTTGGGCTAGAAGTGATTATGGGTAATAAACCAACAATGCCAAGCCAATCGTTTGCAGTACATAAGCTGTAAGATTTGTATGAGAGTCAGAGAAGATATAGAGAGAGGAGGAGAGGAAGGGCGAGCGAAAGAGAGGGACGTAATTTGAAGTACTGTATTTGAGAAGAACTGGCGTTAATATATGCATGGGATAAACTTGTATATCAGCAAAGGAACCGGTACTGTTTGATTTTATTAGCGGAGACTGAACGTGAGCTGTAAAGTGCACATATTGTCATCAGACCACTAGCATCAACCTCTCTCATACTCCAAGACAACGACCTGTTCGTGGAAAGGATTCACAATAGTCCTTCCACCACTTAACAGTCGCCCATCAACCGATGACAGAGTTATCGCTTTAATTAAGTTCGGTAGATGACGACCCCTTGTCTGCGACAAAGAGATGTACGCGATCAAATTTTGTAGAGATTCAGCTATGGATCTATTAGTTTTGGTATCCGGACAAAACCCCCAGCGGACAAAATCCCCAGCTAACAAAACCCCCACTGGACATAACCCCTAATTTTATTATAAAATGTATTATTTGGCCCTCATTTTTATTAAAAAATGTAATATATAATACCTGGATGTAAATATGTATAAAAATACGTATTTTTAAGTGATTTTTTTTTCAAAGTACCACAATAATCTGGATTAGCCAGTCGAGCCACATTTGTCAAAAGTCAATACCCTGGTAACTTTAAATCAACAGGAAGCTTATCTTACCAGGTAAAACAAACAGAAGTAATAGTTTTAGCCCAAGGTCAAGACTGACCGTATCTTAGTTCTACCCTGTAACCTCACGCCTGGCACACATTTTATAGCAGAAGGTAAAACAAACAGCATAACAACCTCAGTGGTCGAAAGCCAATCCTAGGTAAAACAACAGAGGAACACGCCTATTGATGTATTGTTTTGACAGACATGATCTCTTATATCGACAAACATTTCCCGTAGCCCATGGTCAATATTATATATATAGAAGTATCAATAATATCAGATTAAATTCGATCATAATATTTTGGGGGCTTAGTCCGCCGAGGGTTATGTCCGCTGGGGTTTTGTCCTACATGATTATAATGAAAAAAGAGACATACCAAGGGGGTCTTTCACTTATTACGTAATACTTTTTTTCTCTTTTTTATTTTTAAACTCCTCCTCCAGTGTCACATAAGAAAGTATGATAAAGCAAGTATAAACATTTTCGGCGATTCACTTAAACTCAGCCCCGACCCTTTATAACTTGAGAATCACTGCAATCGGATGCTTACTACTGTAGCGTTTAGAATTTGAGAATCACTGCAATCGGATGCTTACTACTGTAGCGTTTAGAATTTGAGAATCACTGCAATCGGATGCTTACTACTGTAGCGTTTAGAACTTGAGAATCACTGCAATCGGATGCTTACTACTGTAGCGTTTAGAATTTGAGAATCACTGCAATCGGATGCTTACTACTGTAGCGTTTAGAATTTATCCCCACCTTCTTCGCCCCCTCTCTACACAGACAGATGAAACTTTCCCCTCCCAAACGAGTGACCCATCTTAGCTGACCATGTTACGCAACCCATGGTCATGGTCAAGCCAAGCTCTCAACTTCCTTTGTTGTCCGTAATGACACACGCATAGAGAGCGTGATCACTCCATTACCCCTCCCCCTCCCCGACCTTTATTAACATAATCTGGCGAGCCTGCCCTCCACATATAGACAATAACGTCACAACTACCAACATGACCCAGTGGCGCGAAATAAGGGATGGGGGGGGGGGAGGCGGAAGTGGTGAATGGGGTGGACTTAGCTGCCAGAGGGTGTTCAATATGCCGCCTCCCTCAGAATACGATCTCAATCCGTATAAAATTGACGAAATTTCAAATGTGTCATGTTTCGAGTAATTTGAGTAAATGATATCTTCTTCTTCCTCTTCTTCCTTTGGCTCTACATCCCATTTAGGGCCCTGGCCTGCCAAACTACGATTCTCCACTTTCCCGATCCATGGTCTTCTTCCTCCACTCTCTCACTCCTATGGGAGTATGGCTTTAAGTTTTAAGGTCTTTCTCCACTTCCTCCAACCATCTGCTTCCTGGTCTGCCTTTAGTAAATGATATAAAGAGAATAAATTCCCTTCCCACCATCCCTTCAACCCACAAAAAACACCCCCCCCCCCCCCACGATTTCTCCAAAAAAAAAAAAATAGCCGTATATTAGCCTACCCGTACTTACACACAGCAGTCATTCTTTCGCTGCAATGGGAGCATGTTGAATTTGGTCATGTTGAATTTGGTCATGTTGAATTTTGTATGAATCTGTCAAATGCCGCCCAGGATTTGTTTGATTTTTTTCCCATATTACAATCATATACAATGGGTAGGTGGACCCATTGCTAATTCCCTACAAAAGCTCGATTATTTACAATTTTTTTTTCTGTCGATATGGGACGGCATCTTCGGAACTTAATATGATAACTTTGTGTGGTGGAATCTGCCATGACGAACTACAACGATATCACAGAATAAGAGCTTTGTTTGTATTAAAATCAGTTACATTTCCAATCTTTTAATCTTTGAATATTTTTTTTTCTCCTTTTATAAACTATATAAACTATATTTTTTGTATTTAACAATAACAAAATCTAAAAGCACGGGACTCATCAGACTTGACTAAAAAAATTTACAACAGAAATAACATACAGGTCGTTTGAATTTCAAATTATGTTAGAATCATAAGTTATTCTAATACATTTTGTTTTGTTTCTATTTTATTCGACTACAGGTATCACTGTACTGAAAACTCAAAATGCCACCCCCCCTCCGACAGCAGTTTAAGTGACACCGAGGTCCCTTGCCCCCCCCCCTCCCCGCCGCCCCGAAGCCCTCCCAACGACGAACTTGTTGCTAATGTTGAAATAAGTATTTTTATAGTATAGTAAGGGAGACTATAAAGTAAATAGTAAAATTTATTTTTAAACAGAGTATCTTCCCAGGAAAAGATCACTCTGGAAGTATTTACAATTTTAAAATTAGCAGTATCCAAATCAATTTGTTGTAAAAAAAAAAAGAATAATTCAGTTTAGTAAGCACGATATTTTACACATTTTATTATCCTGTTACACCTAAGAATTAAGGCATTTAATTATTAAGACATGTTATTATTATAATCATGTTTTACATTGACACTGTCAGACGTTCATGACTTATTACGAAGTTTGAGTAACGGCTAACGCTGAATCAACGCTGATCAGTTGTAAACATATTTATGTTTCTCCTCCTTGCTAGCCTTTTACTTACACTGTAAATTACAATGGGCCATCTATAATAGACAGGGCTTAATATTACATTAAGTTCATAAAGCAAATAATAATTCTAAATAACACTCTTTTACTATCAAAGTTCCAAAGCTTAAATTGCAGTGGCAAGATGTTACTAAAAAAAAGAACATGTTGATGATCAGAGGTGGACTATAAGGTCATTAGTTGCACAGAAGAAACAGTAGGGCCCATAGAAAAGAGAGAGATTAAAAAGGGATAAATTGAAACTTCTTGGGGTCCAGGTGTGCATCCACTACACCCGTGCTCAGGGAATAGGCGTGAGTGTTGCTGGTCATAAATAACTCGTAGAGAAAAATTTATTGATGTTTTTAAGATGACTACAATGCACAAACAAACATAGATTTATATATGTGTATAAATAATTAGATTAACAACATATACGATTTATATATAAATGAATGTTGTATATATTTAAACTTGTAGTCATTTAATTTTGAATGATTTTGCTAAGTAAATATATTCAATAAACACAGTACCATTATCTAGCATTTTCTATAAATATGACTATGACCGGCAACACTCATGCCTTATCCCTGCCTGTGCCCAATCAATGTGCCCAGTTAAAATCACCTTCATTTGTTTACAAATAATTTGTTGCATAGTTTTATTGTTTTAATCTACTTTTAAACATAAAAAGATTATGCAAAAAAAAAACAGCAATGTTTTTAAAATAGTTGTTAAAACGAGAGTTCTTGTTTCTGATCTAGATTATTAAACAAAATACTTGGTAAAAAAAAATTGAAAAGGAAATATCAACACAGTAGTTATCATTAAAGTTTTAAGACTTTCTTAGCTGTGTAAAAATATCTTTGGAAGGCAGCAAATCTCAAAAGAAAATATTAACCAAGAATTTATCAGTCTATGGACACTATTATAATTAAACACCAATAAGTTATATAAATAAATGTGTGAGCTTACTAACCCAGTAAATCATTAAAAAAAAACTCGTTGGTAGATGTAAGCCATAAAATTTATATCATCTATTATTAATTATTAGTATGTCTCTTTTGCTATGGCCACAGAGTGCATAAGAAAAGTAAGGTTGGTTTAGGCACTGAGCACAGAAGAAAATTTTGGGTCTATATTTAAAAAGATAGGAAAAATAAATATTAAGTTTAAAGTTGATGTTTAAATGGGTCATATTTGAATTTGGGTCAGAGCCCAGTGCACTTACCATTGAATATCCCTAAAAAAAGTGTAACTTGAAATTTTCATGGCATTAATGATATTTAATTATTTAGTTCCTAACATAATTATATTCTTGATAAATCTTTTAAATTAAAATACAAAACTAATTTTCTTCTTGTCTATTGCAGAATACTCTAAATCGTCATCTATGTCATCCTTTTCAAGAGTTTGTCAGCAAGGAACTATAATAACCAAGTTGAAGCCTATCATATTAAATACTTATAACTCTAGACTTTTGAGCTCATTAAAAAAATCAACCTTAAACCGTGTGAATTATTCAGCTGTTGGAGGTTTTATGTGCTGCAGTTATTATTCTGCTGAAAGAACATTTTCATCTCCCTACAGCAGCTTTAATCACAGCCCAACGAAATCATCAAGAATGGCAGTGGAGGCTAAAGATATCAAATATCTCTGGTATGTTTCTTTCTTTACATCTTATTTAAGACCAGTGACTAATCCATTTTGCAATACTTTTTTTAAAATTGCATGTTCAACTCTGGAAGCCCAGATAGCTGTCAAGAATCCCACATCACATATAATTGAGGTCATTTAATAAAAATTATTGCAGGATATTTTAATTACTTTTGCTTACCAAACTACATGTACAAACAAACGGTTTAGCAGCTTTCATGACTTCAAAGTTGTAAAAATAGTTAATAAAATGAATTAATTAAAGCAGCAGCATTGAAAGATATGCAGCAGCAACAACAGTTTTTCAAATTTCAACTCACAATGAACATAACATCACCATATCCAGTGTCTAATTAGTCAAACTAGCACAAAATTAGTCAACCAAACCCACACACATACACAATTTTTTTTATTGAACAATGGATAAAAGTTGTTTAAGAAAATGATTATGCCTGTTGTTGGGAGTTTGGCGCAGAAAGAAACTGTGGCGTTATACTTCTGTAGCGGCAGGGACAAGCTGGTGTAGGTTGGTGTGACTTGCATTCATCATGGGGCCTTTGGGTTGGGGTATAGTTACATTCATCAAAAATAAAGTTTTATTAATACATAAAGATAAATCATTAAAAAAGATTGTTTTAAACTGCTATTATATGTGAAATGTAAACAATATTCAGCAAAATTGTTATATAATGTATAACCTTTTAACTAATAAAAACTTTAAAAGCAGCAAAAACTCCAGCTAAAGACCAGCGCAGACTGCCTAAACTGATGGGGCCTTTTTAACTACTGCTTGTCATGCTTCTGTTTGAGACAGCATATTCCTGCTATGTGGAATATATCCTTAGATTGAGTAAACTAGTGTATAGATTGAGTAAACTAGTGTATAGATTGAGTAAACTAGTGTTTAGATTGAGTAAACTAGTGTTTAGATTGAGTAGACTAGTGTTTAGATTGAGTAGACTAGTGTTTAGATTGAGTAAACTAGTGTATAGATTGAGTAGACTAGGGTTTAGATTGAGTAAACTAGTGTTTAGATTGAGTAAACTAATTTTTAGATTGAGTAGACTAGTGTTTAGATTGAGTAGACTAGTGTTTAGATTGAGTAGACTAGTGTTTAGATTGAGAAAACTAGTGTTTAGATTGAGTAAACTAGTGTTTAGATTAAGTAAACTAGTGTTTAGATTGAGTAAACTAGTGATTAGATTGAGTAGACTATTGTTTAGATTGAGTAGACTAGTGTTTAGATTGAGTAAACTAGTGTATAAATTGAGTAGACTAGTGTTTAGATTGAGTAAACTAGTGTTTAGATTGAGTAAACTAGTGTTTAGATTGAGTAAACTAGTGATTCGACTGAGTAGACTAGTGTTTAGATTGAGTAAACTAGTGTATAGATTGAGTAGACTAGGGTTTAGATTGAGTAAACTAGTGTTTAGATTGAGTAAACTAATGTTTAGATTGAGTAGACTAGTGTTTAGATTGAGTAGACTAGTGTATAGATTGAGTAGACTAGTGTTTAGATTGAGAAAACTAGTGTTTAGATTGAGTAAACTAGTGTTTAGATTGAGTAAACTAGTGTTTAGATTAAGTAAACTAGTGTTTAGATTGAGTAATCTAGTGTTTAGATTGAGTAAACTAGTGTATAGATTGAGTAGACTAGTGTTTAGATTGAGTAAACTAGTGTTTAGATTGAGTAAACTAATGTTTAGATTGAGTAGACTAGTGTATAGATTGAGTAGACTAGTGTTTAGATTGAGTAAACTAGTGTTAAGATTGAGTAAACTATTGTTTAGATTGAGTAAACTAGTGTTTAGATTAAGTAAACTAGTGTTTAGATTAAGTAAACTAGTGATTAGATTGAGTAGACTAGTGTTTAGATTGAGTAGACTAGTGTTTAGATTGAGTAAACTAGTGTATAGATTGAGTAGACTAGTGTTTAGATTGAGTAAACTAGTGTTGAGATTGAGTAAACTAGTGTTGAGATTGAGTAAACTAGTGTTTAGATTGAGTAAACTAGTGTTAAGATTGAGTAAACAAGTGTTTAGATTAATTAAACTAGTGTTTAGATTGAGTAAACTAATGTTTAGATTGAGTAGACTAGTGTTTACATTGAGTAGACTAGTGTTTAGATTGAGTAAACTAGTGTATAGATTGAGTAGACTAGTGTTTAGATTGAGTAAACTAGTGTTTAGATTGAGTAAACTAATGTTTAGATTGAGTAGACTAGTGTTTAGATTGAGTAGACTAGTGTTGAGATTGAGTAAACTAGTGTTTAGATTAAGTAAACTAGTGTTTAGATTGAGTAAACTAGTGTTAAGATTGAGTAAACTAGTGTTTAGATTAAGTAAACTAGTGTTTAGATTAAGTAAACTAGTGTTTAGATTGAGTAAACTAGTGATTAGATTGAGTAGACTAGTGTTTAGATTGAGTAGACTAGTGTTTAGATTGAGTAGACTAGTGTTTAGATTGAGTAAACTAGTGTATAAATTGAGTAGACTAGTGTTTAGATTGAGTAAACTAGTGTATAGATTGAGTAAACTAGTGTATAGATTGAGTAGACTAGTGTTTAGATTGATTAAACTAGTGTTTAGATTGAGTAAACTAATGTTTAGATTGAGTAAACTAGTGTATAGATTGAGTAGACTAGTGTTTAGATTGAGTAAACTAGTGTTTAGATTGAGTAAACTAGTGTTTAGATTGAGTAGACTAGTGTTTAGATTGTGTAAACTAGTGTTTAGATTGAGTAAACTAGTGTTTAGATTGTGTAAACTAGTGTTAAGAAGTTTAAATGTGTTTGAAAATCTTAAAAAAAACTAACAAAAGAAAATAAAAATTAAATTAAGACAAGCTCACGTAAACCTTTTTTTCTGGCCGCACATGTAGAGTCGCCACTCGCCAAGCACCACATTCGGCTCGCCAGTTTGACATGTCTGTTTTTAAAATAATGTTCAAGGGACATAATGCTTTACTTAGTTGCATCCCTATTTTGGAGATTGCCTCCCGTGTATGCAGTGGAATACGAGCATGATTTGAAATTCAAATGTCTGGCATTCTATTTCTGTGTTTTCGTATTGTGTATTCTTTTCTCTGTGCAATCAAGCTATCTTTATGTCATTTCATTCACTTATCATGTAAAAGTATTTTAGCGATTTTTTCAATGATAAGTTGAAACCTTTTTTTTTTTTTTCGAAAGTAAAAAAAAAATATACAAACAACTGAGGTCATTTATTATTCACACACTGGGTGTCCTAAAAATGTACACACAAGGGGCGGCCCAAGTGAGTGGCACTAGGGGGGAACCACCTTCAAGCCTCGGGTGTCCGCGATTGGAGATATTTTTATCGTCACCGAGCAGTAGAAAAACTTTATGTTTGATGCAGGCCCCCACACATATGACACTCGCCATAGACCGCATCCGTTTACTGGATTTAAGTATTAGTACTTATACAAACATCACAATGTATTAGTACTTGTACAAACATCACAATGTATCATGCCCGATGTCTTCATTAGGCCCTTTACTGTCCGTTGCAGTGTGTTTGACGAGCGCATCTTCCCAATACTTCTCATGAAGATTGAAAACTAGTTTTTTTTTCAGAATAATTTTCTAGAACTGGTTCTGTTCTGCATGAAAGGTGTCACTGTTTGACTTCATTTATCTTTTAAGTTTCATAAATGTGTTTTCAAGAATCATTGTATTTTAGCACGGCTGATGCCCTTATTCCATATGGCGGTATAGTAATTACAAAGTATACATTAAATGTAAAATATAACGTTTTGTGGAGATCCACCTATAGTACATATTAATAGTGAATATTGATTTAATCATTGAAGGATTAAAAATTGAAACGATTTTAATACAAATAATAAAATTCTTATAGTGAGTGAAGTATCATTCATGTAAGCACGGCAGATGCTGTAAAACAGTTTGTGCTTCTCACCACTATAGCGACCCACTATAATAACATTTTTTTTGGTTTCGCGACCAACCATCAAAAACTGGTTTTTTTTTACCTACCTTCAAAGAAAGAACCACTACAAAAGAAAGTGGCATTAATTGTATTGATAGATTTCACTATACGATGCACATTTACAGAGCTGTAAATATACTGGGTTTAGTTATTCTCGATCCATCCATTGCTACATTGTGTCTCGATCCTTCCATTGCTACATTGTGTCGCGATCCTTCCATTGCTACATTGTGTCGAGATCCTTCCATTGCTACATTGTGTCGCGATCCTTCCATTGCTACATTGTGTCGCGATCCTTCCATTGCTACATTGTGTCTCGATCCTTCCATTGCTACATTGTGTCTCGATCCTTCCATCGCTACATTGTGTCTCGATCCAACTGAACTTAGTCCCACACTTTGAGGATCACTGCTGTACAACAAGTCGTGATTCTTTCTACCACATGACACCCGCCTCTCTGTCTCTCATATTGTTTCTAGTTTGCCAAGTATAGGCTCCAGCGGCGTAGCGTGGGTATCGGCCGCCCAGGGCGGAAGACGATTTAGGTATTTCAATTTAATCTATACATTTTTGCCGCCCCCTTAAAAAGCAATACAAAGTGCCGCCCGGTGTGGACCGCACCCACCGCCCCCCCCTAGGTACGCCACTGATAGGCTCACCATACATAACGTGCACATCATTTACTTTACGATGTGAGTTAGAACAATGGTATAGTCGTACAGCACACCGGTCAGGTTACTAATTAACTCTACACCGTAGTCTAATGGGAACCATTGCCCAGCCAGAATAAGTAGTCTCCTAGACCTAGACAACCAGGGAGAAGATGATCTTTCAAAATAACAATTTCTTATCGATCATTCGCTCCTGAATTTTAGTTTCCTTATCGATTAAGAAAATAGGTTTGGTCCTAGAGAATTACTTTGCCAAATGTTGATCTGCCGACTAAGTAGGGGCAAGTCATTCTGTACTAAAGACAGCCAAGAAAGAGAACTCTGATCTCTCTCTTTGATATCACCAAAGATTAAAGTTTTACATAATAATCGATGCGCACATGGATGTGAATTCACATTAGTTTTTTGATTTAAGCCAAATTCTTTATTTTCCATCTAAACTGAGCAGCCTTGTTAACTGTAAAAATAGAAAAATAAAAAAAAAGAAATCTTAACAGTATCATGTTAAAACCAATCAAAAAACTTAAAAAAAAATTTCATTAAATATGCCTAGTAATATGACATTCGCAAATTTGACAAAATGCAGCCAGTGTACATTGTTATGCAGCAAGTGAGATGTTAATAAATTCATGGCCCCATTTATCTGCTCCAGAGTTCTCATTTGATTAAATTTTTATTTTATAGAAACGTTATGCATTTTTACCTTTCCCATATTTTACATTTAAGCCAAACTACGCCTTCTTTTCACCCTGAAATTTTTTTTGTATGTTTTCTTTTTTAAATAATTAAAACAAATGGATGATAGCCAAGTGAATATAGACAGACCTGTGAATGTAAACAAACCTGTGAATGTAAACAGACTTGTTAATGTAAACAGTCCTGTGAATGAAAACAAACCTGTGAATGTAAACAAACCTGTGAATGTAAACAATCCTAGGAATGTAAACAGACCTGTGAATGTAAACAAACCTGTGAATGTAAACAAACCTGTGAATGTAAACAGTCCTGTGTTTGGTATAATTGAATTTATCTCAACCTGACTAGTCTTTTTTAGCTAATTATATATCTTTAAATATTTGAAGAGTTGAATTCTTTCTACTAATAACTGGTATTGAAAATATTTGAAGAGTTGAATTCTTTCTACTAATAACGTGGTATTGATGTATGAATTACAACCTCAACTTAATACTAATTGCTAACTATGTGATAACTTGATGCTCACTAACATATTTTTTTCATTCCATACCCACTATTGGTCCACCGAACTAGACATTTAATATGAAGTACCGGTATGGCAGTATATCATTTTTTATCAGATATTCTCTTGATTAAATTAATTCATGCAATTTTTGTGGACTTTTTGTTGTGACCATTGCAAATATAGATTATATATTACCCATCGAGATATGTGAATAAGTAGAGTGGATAGAATCCTAACATTAAACTACTGAAGATGATGTAGTTATTGGCTGAACTTACTATGGTGCAGATGGCAGGGGCGGTTATCTCATCTGCAGGATCTCTTTGTCTCCCCTGCAACAGTCACAGGAGACACACAAGACAGTCGTTTTGAATACAGGCATGCTACTGATCTCAGTACTGGTGTATGGCAGGATACAGGCATACTACTGATCTCAGTAATGGAGTATGGCAGGATACTTCATTCAGTTCTGTCTAGCGCATGGGACGGTGTCATACAATCATTCAAGTCTGTCTAGCGCATGGGACGGTGTCATACAATCATCCAGTTCTGTGTAGCCCATGTGACGGTGTCATTCAAACCTCCAGTTATGTCTAGCCCATGTTACGGTGTCATACAATCATTCAGTTCTGTCTAGCCCATGTGACGGTGTCATACAAACCTCCAGTTCTGTCTAGCCCATGTGACGGTGTCATACAAACCTCCATGGTGCGCCCAATAAGGGACATAAACATGGTGTGCTCAATGAGAGCAAATTCTGCACGTCACAAACATAAGTTAAGAGTCAAAACAGTCAATAGCAAGAAAATGATGTTTAATATTAGACTTCACTGATATCACGCAATTGAAAACTTGCATCTAAACTAAAACGAAGACTTTTTAAAAGTAATATTTCTATAAAAGCTCGTCTCAATACTAATTTAACTAATCTCTACACTAGCATTGATCTCTATACTAATATTGATTGTGATAAAGTTTAACAAAGATTATTCATTTCATGTATATCATTGGTTTTCCCCGCTTTGAAAAATACCAAAATAATAAATGCGCACCAATACGTGCATAACACTTACACTAAATAATGATTGAGAGTTAAGCATTGTAGTAATAGGCCGATCTATGTAAGATAACAATAATTTCCAATTGTTTTTTTAATTGGCCATGGATCTATATAGACGATCGATATTAATGTTACAAAAAGAGTTTTGAAAATAAAACCTACATATTTGTTGTAACAAACATTAAATAAAGAATGATCTTGGCCTGTTTCAGCCTTCTAGGGAGGATATTTTTCTAAAGCAATTATTTTAGAATGCCAGCAATTTGCTTGCTGTTGTTGCTAGTTTTTTATGTCTCACTCATAAACAGGGCAGTGATCTTGATTAGGGCTCTGTAATGTTTTTGCCCGTCAAGATACTGTTTAATTTTGACATTGCCACAATCGCTAACCCAATCCTGACCCAAATTCTCTGGGAAATGAGATCAGCAGGAATGTTGTTAATTATTATTTAAATCTCGTTTTGCATCTTCGACCTCACTCAGTAGCAGTGGTAGCTCATCTGTCTCATTGTTTTGTTGTTTGTTCTGTATTGGTTGGGAATCTGGATTAATCTTATAGTTATACAACTCTATGCAGTACTCAGTGCAAAGTTCAAGTACAACTGTTTTATTCTGTAAGGAGCTGACCAATGATGTCTTCAAATTCTAATGCTAATTATTCTATTTGAAATCGGTGGGCATCTTATGATTGACCCATCTAGTTCTTTCCTTACAAGGTAAGCTGTTCTATATTGATGTTTTGGTTCATTCTCGCTGAAACATAACACTAACAGATAAAGGCATAACAAAATCGATATTTTTGTTCAATATTTTTTTAACTGTTTATAGTAAAATATGAATTATTGTATTTTTCGTTGACTATGCATAACATTTTTATTACAACCAATAATATTTTTTTTAAGGATGAGGAATTAAGAAAGTAAAAGAGCTATTCAAATGGAAGACGACCATCCAATACAATGCGCCACAAAAAGGCGATAACCCTATTAAAGACGAGGATACAATTAAAAGTGATGATCCAATAAAAGTTGGGGATCAAATTAAAGACGGTGATCCTAAAGAAGGCGATGATCTAATTAAGCGGGATGATCCAATGGAAGGAGATGAACCTTTAGAAGGCTATGTTCCTATAGAAGGCAATAATCCAATTAAAGGCGATAATCCAATAGTAGGGGATGATCCAAAAAAAGGCGATAATCCTATTAAAGGCGATGAACCTACAGAAGGCGATGATTTAATTAAAGGCGATGTTACTTTGGAAATCGATGAACCTATAGAAGGTGATGATTCAAATAATGGTGATGATCCATTAGAAGGCATGATCAAAATAACAACAATTTAGGTGGACATACAAGTAAGTATAAGACGAATTATTACAAGTAATATAGTACTTTGGTTTTGTTAATGTACGTCTATCTAAACTGTCTTCTGTGCTCTATTCTCCCTTATTAATATACTCTCTATGTTAAAACCTGAACTATTTTTTCTTAGTATATATGATTTATATTTGTTGATCGACTTAACATATTAAGAGCAATTTCGTATTTATTTTTAATATGTTCACAGCTTTAAAATATTACTCTCTTAAAACATAGAAATAAGAATTTGAAATGAAAAAATAAAATAAGTTTTATAGAAAACCAATTTTAGAAACAATATTTAGTTAAATAACAATATTTTAAATAAAATCCCTATTTAACAATACTAGAAAATGGATAAGGTCAAGATTTCGCCCCCCTCCCCCCAAGTAAAACTAGATCAAATATGTATCAACCCTCCCCCCCCCCAGCTATAATTCATATTTTGATAACACCAAAAAAAATTTAAACCTAAAATTACACCTTCCAAATATAACGTTAGATAACGTTCATGTTTAAACTGCGCCAGCTAATTGTTAAAATCTAACTTAATAAATGTAGCATTACCTGTATAACGAGCTTTAAAAAAACTGGACTTTTGTTGAGGCCTATGGGAGTTATTTTTGGTTGACTGAAAAGTGTGAAACCCTAAACAATAAATAACAATCTTTTAACTAGACATTTCATGTTTAATAAATATGTAAGATCACTCCCTTTATCCTTTTTATTTCTCTTATATATGTAGTGTCCTCACAAGTATTTCTCTCTTCTATAAGAATAGGTCTAGAACATCTATCTTGTATCCCTTGCTATGATTTCATTCCATAACTTTGCATACTCAGAATGGTACACATCTAGTGCAATGATTTGCAGCTGATACTTGTGCCTGTACACTGTTTATTGACCAGTCATCGTCCTCATCTGCTTTACAGGTTGGCACTTACAGGACAACGCGTACCAATTTTTATGGTATATTACTTTTCATGAGATAAACGAAAAGAGTCGTTTTATTCTTTTAGAGCAATGTGAAAAATATGACAAAACAATCACACAAGTAAATTTGTAACCAAATAAGAGCCACAACGAGTTCTTAAATTTACTTAAGGGACGGACAAAGAAAAGATGTATGGAGTGTTTATAACACTTTATTTGAACTTACATACATTAAATGTACACATTGTCGATGTAAATAAACGGAAGGGAGTTTACAGCAGGTCGGCTCAAACCGGTTTAAATTGCCCATGTATTGTCTATAGGCTGAAACGATTTCACTCTAGTTAAAAATTCACAATAAATGGATGTAACATTTCACACTTCAAGGCATATTTAAAAAAAAAAGTTTACATTGCTGAATGAGTGCTCTGCCTGCAGAAGTATCTCATATAATACGCTGACAATTTCTTGATTAAAAATTGTAATGGCTAAAAATGCTTTATTTATATAGACACGTTTTCTGTTTTTAAAAAATGATATAAACTACGCCATTTTATTAGTTTATGCACCATCATTGTATTTCATTGAACGGATACTAAAATTTGCCTTTAGATCAGATGCATCGTCAATATTTAACAAATGTGTTACTAGTCATTCAGTATTCATAACAATTGCAATGGTGACGTAAATAAAAATTTACACATTCAATCCAGCAAATCAACAACTTTGAAAACTTTCCCTGACTTCTTCCCGCAGTCAGAATATTTTTCAAATTCATTAGACTATTGATGGTCTTACATGCTTATAATTTTAGTGAAGATTTAAAATATTATAAATATCTATTTTATTTAAGGAATTTTAATGTGCAATTTAATAAAAAAATTTTTTTTTTCAAATAGAGGATCATGATGCGTATAATTAACAAATATTTCGTAACAAATCACCTATTGTAACAACTTAAAATATTTTAAAACCTAAATTCTTTATGCTTCTTTTGGACAATGACTTATTAACATCAAACCAAAATAACCTAATTGTTCGGGATTCCATTTGGTTTAATATATTTTCTCAATTTGGGAATTTCCTGATAAAACCGTTAATTTTGCTTATTACTAACATGTTCAAGATCATCTAAAAATAAAAATACATGCGAAAGAAGACAATCAATTTACTTCGATATATTTAATTAGAAATGTATTCAGCAGTTTGACCAGTTTAAATAGGTCAGGTGACCGGGGAATGCCAATAGTATTATGATTACCTGTTTCAAATATATCTATGTTGTGTTCTAATCTTCTTGTAATAGTTCATCAAAAGTCTTTCTCTTCTTTAAATCATTTATATTTGTGGACCTACAGAAGTTCCTTGATTTAATTTATGATTATTTTCTTTTTCAAAATTATTAGTTTCAAATCTCGTTAGTAGGTAACTTGAATAAAATGTTTCATTAATCCAAAATGTATGTGAAGAGGTGAACATATTAATTTGTATGTGAAGAGGTGAACATATTAATTTGTATGTGTCAACAAGAGGGCGGGGATTTTTATTATTTTTCGTGACGAGCATACGATTTCGCGAACAGGCAAATCGCATAAACTGTAATGAGAAGTCATATCTCGACAGCACCACTGGCATAAAAAAACAACAGTTTATCAATTTACTTAAATTTATACCGAGAACTGTCACTATGAATTTCACATCTTTATAGATCTGCCACTGGTGATTATTGAGATTAACTCTGCTTAAAATTTCGTTTAAAATCAAATGCACGAGCTATGGAAATCAATGGATAAATGTCCAAATTGAACTGAAGAATAGACTTGAAATATAATTTTGAAGTACCTATTGACCAAGTCTAGGAAAACGGACCTAAAGTGGGGTACGGAGTTATTGGTACCATCTGAAGAAGACATTAGAAATCTTTACAACAAAACAAACCCCATAAAAATTCACTCATAAATGTATTTGCTATTGACAATACAATCGTGTAATGGCTAAAAAATGTATTTCGAGAAAATCGCATTTTAAAAAAAAACTACAACTAGCAAGGTAACTGCACTCATCCACTTTAATCGTATTATTCAATGATTAAACAGCTCTGTCGACACTAAACATTTAAATCAACTTAAAATATAATTATTTTTCTAACACCGGAAAGAAAAATCCAAAAATCAACATCCGGTGACCCTCTGTGTAAAAAGCGCTGTAACTCGAAATTCAACAGCCTACTTTAGGTCCATTTTCCTAGACTTGGTCACTTATAACAACTCTATTTTCCTGTAAATGTGTTTTAATTAATTTTACACTAAGGCTTAATGAGAAACATGTAAAACTAAATTAGCAGTACTGTATGGTAAGAGTTTCGACTAAGCCTGGAAAATTTAGTGTCAATTTTTTTCTTGTATTCATAAAGTTTGGGGAGGGCGTTTTGAGTTTGAAAGTGTGAGAATAGAATCAATATCTGCTCACACTTCAGTGTAATCTGGCTCTGCTTTACCGTCCTCTTCAAAACGGTTGGTTTCGAAAATAATTTGATCATTTTTTCAGCTTTCGATCCAACCCAGAACCCAGACCGCTATTATTATATTAGAATCTTTAACGTATTTCTTTTTAAAAAAAAATATCTTCTTTATTTTCAGATTTTCCTTGTCGATTTGATATTTTGAATCACAATGAAAAGTGTTATAAGCATAAAGAAATTGACAATTACCACTATAGATACATTCAAGCTAATTACTTTTTAAAGGATCAAGAAATTAGAACTAGACACCCAGTAAATGATGAGGAGCTCCCAGAAAGTTTTAAAAGTAGAGAAATAAGGCCATTTTTTAAAACCATAGTAAATCTTACAGTCAAGCTAGAAGGGAAGGTAACGAATGTTTTTACACCATGTGAGGGAAGCGGTAGAATATTGAATGTGAAAATGGTGAAGGGTGCTACAATATTAGTCATTGGCACTGCATACCATGTTGTTAAAAATATGGAGACATATGCACAGGAAAATGGCAAAGAGCTTCAAAAAAGAGTTTACCTTTATTTTGATGATCATAATGATTTCGAATTCATTGAATGTTTTGATGTTAAAAAAGTACACCCTGAAAAAGACTGGTGTATTCTGGAATGCAAAATGAACACGTATAATGGTAATGAGATGTTTAAGACAATGAAGCTTTATCGTAAAGAACGGCAATTGATAAACAAACATTTATCTGAGAGAGATAAGAACAAACTGTGTGTACTTGTATCACATCCTCACGGATGTTATAAATACTTTTCGTATGGACATTTACTTTCCCCTCCTAGTGAATATGATAGTGATGATGAGAATGCTGCTTATGTTACTTGCGACGAAAATGAATACGATAGTGATGATGAGAATGCTGCTTATGTTACTTGCGACGAAAATGAATATGCTAGTGATGATGACCAAGATTTTGATGTTACTAGCGACGAAAATGAACATGATAGAGATGATGACAATCTCCCTTATGAAACTGGAATAGATAGTGATGATGGCCATGTTTTTGATGTCACTAGCAGCAAGTATATGTCTCATACTGTTAACCCTAATGCACCTGTTGGTTGTATGTATTACAATACACCTACTTGTAACAGTAGTAGTGGGGGGTTAGTACTTTATTTCGGTTCTGATATATATATATATATATGTGTGTGTTACCGGCAAAGTGTGAAATCCGTATGTATAGAATAGAAAATGTATAGAATGCCTTAATTTTTCAGGCAAAGTATGAAATAAATTGCGATTTCATACATTACCTAGGCATTCTATAGAATGCCGAGTTCCAGTTCGGCAAAGTATGTAACTGGCCTTGCTAGGAACTAGAGTAGATTTTGAGACAGACAATCCCCTTCAACGTTGAAAGATAAGAAGATATATCAGAAGTAGGAGTAATGCAAAAAAAATGGTTGACAAGGTGACAGACGATTTAGAACAAGGTGGTCAGAAAACAATAGAGTAGTAAACAGCAAATGTGTGACGAATCTAGAAGTAGACCGGGAGGCGACGACGGACAGTTTAGGAGAGACAACAATGACGACAAGGGGCGCTCCTTAGGTGAGAACTATTTCTGAAATTAAGGTGGGGACATTAGGAATATAAATACGACTGGATTCGGACATTAGTTAGCGACGGGAGTTACGAGAATAGTTCTAGTGCCGATTACTGTGTAACCATGTTGGAAATCTGTTGGCAGTTGTTATGAGCGTGACAGAAGATGGCTTTAACCGCCTTGGAACTGCACATGGAATCTTGAAGCTACTTTATGCCAGATCTGAACTCACCATATGTCCAAAAGATTTCATAAAAGCGGAAGACGTTCCTGACCTTGATATAGCTCTCCGATCTGCTGCTCCTTCTCAGTCTACAGGAAGCGGCCAAGGATTCGTCAGATGTATATGCAGGACGAAAAGCCAAACTATGAGGTGTCTTTGTGTGAAAAAGAAAATTAAATGCAATTCAAAATGCCATTCTAGTCTTCCCGGCTGCAACAAGTACCTCATTCCAGTTGTGTTCTGCTTGTTCTCACCAGAAACAACATCTTTTTATTATTTATCAATTCTTCACTTATTCGTGAAATATGAACATGACAGATCAAAATACCAAAATACGAAGTGTTTTGTGTGAAAGAAGAAAATTAAGTACAGTACAATTCTAAGTGTGAATCCAGTCTTACCTGCTGAAGCAAATACTTCAATCTCAGCTCTGCTATCGTTGTTTTTTTTTTCCGGTATGAACATCATATGCTTTATTTTGCATTCATTCCATATTTAAATATGTTTTTATCAGTAAACGCTTTTGTTGTTCTTTTCTGATACTTTTCCTAAACGACGCTAGTCATTCTATAGAATGCCTAGGCATTGTATAGAATGCCTAGGAAAAGTATGCACAATTTAAAAATTTTATATTTTGCCAAAACGACACTAGTCATTCTATACAATGCCTAGGCATTGTATAGAATGACTAGGAAAAGTATGCACAATTTAAAAATTTTATACTTTGCCTAAAACCACCAGGCATTCTATACATTGCCTAGGCATTCTATAGAATGCCGGCATTTCACACTTTGCCGGTAACATATACACCAGAGGAAAACAGGGCGACCTAAAATGCGCTACCAAGACACCTGCAAAAAGGATATGAAAGAGTGCTCCATTAACCCCAACTCCTGGGAGAGCCAAGCAGCCGACCGCCAGTCCTGGAGGCTCGCTGTCCGGCAGGGTTCATTGCGCGCAGAGGCTGAACGACAGGATAATGCTGCCCTGAAAAGAACAAGGCGGAAGCGGAAAAAAGAACAGCTACAACAACAACTACAACTATCTTCAAGTGTGACAAGTGCGGCAGGGATTGCCACTCCCGAGTCGGACTGCACAGCCATTCCCGGCGGTGTTTTGTAGACTCAACTTAGCTACACCATCGTCTCTCGAGACGGACGGATGCCGACGATATATATATATAATCATATTATAATTATGTAATCAAATTGGAAGACCAATCAGAACATTTTACGTCTTACGGGTTCTTTTAATAATATTACTTGTAGTAGATGAAGAGTTCTGTTATACTTATGGCAGATGTAAGAATTCAGTCAACATTAATAAAGGAAATCAACTCCAGTTGAAGTATCATCTATAAATTATTTAATTCTGGAACATGAACTGACATAAAGGTAAACTCAAGAGGAGTACAATGGTCAACTGTAAGCATGCATCCATCTATCTCGATGCCCAAAGCTAGACTCTACTAACATGAATCCGCATCCTATGATGCCCAGAGCTAAACTGATAAAAAAACAAAGCATGCGCTCCCAACTGTCGGTTTAGTATACGTCATTTCTACCAAATGACGTATACACTAGAACTCACAATAATCTACAACTAAAGATGGCGGAATAATGTCATGGAACCTGTGATGGGCGGAGCCCACCGGATTGGGTCATCAAACTTAGACTATACTATTTCTCCACAGTACGATTAACCAAGCATTATTCCATTCATATTTATCAAGGTTTCTTTCAATGAAAGCGATATATGCGTTATATAGTATGTTAATGTATGGTTAAAGACGCTGAGCCTTTATATATATATATATATATATATACATATATATATATATAAAGAGAGAGAGAGAGAGAGAGAGAGTTTTAAAATGTATACATACATATTTGAATAAAAATTGTGTAGTTTTAATATAGAAAAATATGAATTTATTAATTAAGGTGAGTTGTGTATTTGACATCCAGATATTTTCTGAAGTGATGTTTAATTTTGTAACATAAGACTTATATATTATTTGCTTTAGCTATAAAATAATTATATCGAACGGTCATAAAAATAGTATCGCACTTAAGGTGAGATAAAAAAAAAAACACCTATACAAAAATTATTATTATTTGGTTTATAATTTTCTAAAAAAATTGATTAAAATCTTTGTTATTGGAAAGATTGCGATGTGTCCAGCAGAAATTATGTTTCTCAAATAGATACAGTTTTATAAAAGCTTGCAATTTGTCAAAAATTTGATACAGATACATGCACCTCTTAAAGCTGAATCGAGCCATCCATCCTGTAATATTATATTATACATTAATTGAATTTTATGTTTGTGTGTCGAGTTTCTGTAAGATTAGAAGTGTTATGAAATGCTATAAACCACTAATTGGATAGCTTTTGCAGTGCCCTTTATTCATCTTCACCATAGAAGATAGTCAGAATTGATTTTATTGTCATAAGAGTGTATATACAATTTTTTCTATTCCATATTTATGACCAAGTGGTGTAGAAACTGTCGACCTGAGAGTCTTGGGTCGATCATTGGCGAGAATCATGGGCATTTTTTTTCAGGTGAAAAATTTGTTTTAAAGTCATCCCACGAATCCACACAACGTTAAATTGTGTATGACTTAACTTGGAGAAGCAAAGGCCGCAGGAGGATTATGTGAGCCAGACAACTATTAATATTGCGGGTTATAGAAACAGATGAATTATAATTTTAATATGCCTTGATGTACCTATATGGTTATGGGAACTTTACGTAAAATCATAGCAGGTATATGACCTTGGAACAATAGGATTGTCTTTTTTTAATATCTAGTTTATAACCCTAAATGATAAATTTAGTGAGCATTTGCGTTCTACTATTTTGATTGGCAGGTGTCATTGGTTTGAAACAATGGAACTTGTGTCAACTTGTTTTGGGACAGAGTGGTTGGGTAAGCCATTAGTAACATCATCTATGTGAGAAAAGAGCTGCGAAGTGTGTCAGAAATGTGACCGGATTGGGGTATAACCAAGAAAATAACAGGTTAATAAAAAAAATGAGCACCTACTTTCTGGCTAATTTTTTGTTTTATTAAGGAAAAGGCAAATATGATATAGAGAAGGGTTGAAATACGTCATTAGTTCGCAACCTACGAGAGAAAAACACGATTTTGACGTTGTTGTTGATTTTAAAAAAAAATAAAAAGAAAAAAAAATTGCATCACTTGACGTGATTGGTACATAAAGTGGTCTATATAACTAATTGAATAGACATAGCCATGCATGCTAATGCTTAATATATATTTCTTAAATTATTCTGACTTGTCTAACATTGTAGCAGAATATGTAGATACGTTATATTGTGTCGATTAAAATTTGCGTTAATTTGCGATCAAATATTTATTTATGCGTTAATTTCGATCATTTTTTTAATAGAAATAAATGAAACTTGGGGGATTTCTGTAAATTAAAAAAAAAAAAACATTTTTATAATCTACCAACAAATACATTTGATCTACTGGGACATCTTAACATTTTGCCTTTAAAAGTAATACATGTCTGAATATAATGTCATATTAGTTTCGAGTAATTTATGTTAACTAGTAGAAAAGCCTGCTGAAGCTTGCTGAAAGAAATCTTACAGAAGGGACAACAAAGAAATATACGAAATACTGCAATAGAAAAGTACATGTGACCTTTATTTCCATGAACAGAATACGGCATGAAAAAACAATGACATATAATAAGAATAAGTGTTTAGAATGACGGATGCGAAAATTTCCAGTTTTGGAATTCACCGAAGACTTACCTAATACAGTGATTAGTTGTCTCCTTAGACTGTAATGTATGCCAAAATTTTTGTCATATGCGTTAAGGATTTTCCTGGCAATAAAAGCCAAATATTATTACAATGCACACCGCACGATATGAAAACTACCTGAGGGAATACACGCATAGGTCAGAAGATTATGTATTAAAAATGACAACTGAAAACCATAAAGACTAAATTTGCTTGTCTATTCTTTATCAAAGTTTTGTTTATTTTATTGTGTACCAAAATAGGTTATAACTATCTTTAGTGCAATACATAATGGCATTACAAAGTTAAGCTATACAAAAAAAAACTTTTACTAATAAAAAGTAAAAAGACGATTTTTGTGTAGATATTATAAAAATATTAAAACGCTTCAATTATCATATTCAATTTCATTGTGTTTATGGAGAGTTAAATAACTGGCAAAAATATTACAAAAACACAAAACAACAACAATTCATTTGTATTTTAAGAATAAAATAAAATAAAAAAAAACAACTTAACAAACAATGGCATACTGTATGAATACAATGTTACGTAAGTTATTTTATTTCCCTATTATTCTTAAATACATTTTTAGCTAGAAGAAGAGGAATATGAATTCTTTTTTTTTTTTACAAAGTCAACATTTGTCAGCAAATAATTATATTCATTCTAATATTCATTTCTAAAGTAAATACTAATCACCTACATGAAAATAAATTGAAAATTAGCATTATCCAAAATAAACAGATTCCTGCTATTTTAATAAACAGTCTATGTTTTGTGACAAATTACCATGATATGTATGTTATGTAAATATACAGTGACATCAATAGACAACAAAACGAAACATTTGAATTAAAAAAAAAAAGTGTTGTACACCAATTTAGACTTCTTCCCTTTTTATATTTTACTTTTTAAGCTATCAGTCCCAAACATTTATGAATTTTGCATATTCAAAATGGAACTGAAATCTGTATTATCAACAATATCGAATTTCGGAACTAAGATGTAAGCTCCTGAACTGCCAGGACAAGTTGATATATCATGAAGGATGCGTCTTTTAGCTTTATCTCTAGCCCATTTCCCAATTGATACATATTTCTTACAACCATGTGGGTGTGATACCATTACTGCCAGTCTTTCCTTTTCAGCCCTAACAGAATGAACATATCTGTCGAAAGCTTTTTTTTGATTTTCTACAAATTCATTAACCTTGCTATCAAGTAATTGGACTAAAGCCATATCACAGGTGGCACAAGTAAACTTACAAACTCCTCTTTTATTACTCTTTAGTACAATGTGATCCCCGTAAATATATTTCAGGTTATCCTTTTGGTTTTCTTTATCATAAGATAAAGCACATTTATATTTTTGGGGTTCAATATTAAATAACTGTGCAGAAGTAACTATTCTTATCTCACCCCACATAGTGCTTGGGTTTTGAGAAGATTTACACTTTAAACACGGACAAACAGAATCCGTTTTTATGAACACATCGTCAATTTTACCACTTCCCTGATATTGTATATCTGCACTTTGACTGCTTGGAATATCCTTACTACTTTCTGAAATGCTCAGTACAACCATAACAGTTAAATCAGCCAAAGATTTAATCAAACTTAACATCTCATCATGTTGATAACATGCAGGTAAACTTGATAATAAATCATCAGAAACATCTTTAAAATCACTGTGATGAATGTCATTTTTACACTCTACACAAGTTAATGAATCGTTCAATTTTCCACTTGTATTAATGTCGTATGAATCTATCGATTCCGCTTCATTGGTATCTTTCTTCTCGGCATGTAGTTTCCTTGTGCCTTCACCTAAAATATATATTTAATAGATTAAAGAAGAAAAAACAAGAAAAAAATAAATATAAACACATTTATATGAATACTAGATATTAAGTCCAGCTTTGCCCGGGAAATCTAGGTATAATGTGATACCCTTCCTAATCAATTCAACTACTGAATTTTTATATACGACTAACTAGATTGATTAGGTGCTGATTTATGCCACCTTCCTAATGTGCAGAAATGACCTATATTTTATACGTCACACCAACCAACCACACCAACCAACCAACAAAACCAACCCACCAAACCAAACAAACCAAATCAACCTACATTTCTTACGTCAAAAAGTACGTTTGACCCGTACAACGCTAACCAAGCCAAACCAAACTAAACACCATTCACACATAAAGGTTAAATTCCAAAAAATGTTTAGTTTGAGAATAATCGTTTAAAAACTACACGCAAACCGGCAGAAATACCAAAAGCATATAACTAGCAATGCAATATTTACTACTGGCTGATTAACTGTCACGCTTTTTTTACAAATAGTATAAATTAAAATTAATACAAAATTGTAACATCGGGAAATGACGTCATATTTTATTTATAGCGACAGCTTCCCCATTCTGCACGTACGGACACCAAGATAGGGATTTTATTAGTAGGATACTATGTCTCTATTTTATTTTTGTAATAAAGCTGCAATTAGTGATGATTTGAATAACAATAAAAAAAAATAATTAATATCCAAAAAATGTCTTAAAAACCCAAATAAAATAGTAAGTAACTAAAAGTACTTCGGTAGGCTACTTAGTTTCTCAAATAAATCATCTAAATGTTCATATAGATGTAGAAAATATAAATAGTTAATATAAATATGTAGTACAATTAGAGCTGCGAATCGAAATTTATAGACGATTAAAAATTCCAAGTCAAATTCGTT
The DNA here is from genome assembly GCA_021962125.1 of Bulinus truncatus. Classification (NCBI taxonomy): domain Eukaryota; kingdom Metazoa; phylum Mollusca; class Gastropoda; family Planorbidae; genus Bulinus; species Bulinus truncatus. The sequence continues at coordinate 727,088 of JAGDYQ010000011.1, forward strand.
TAAATTTTTATCAACGCTACCTACTTCATTTATTTATATATAAAGAAGTTTGTTATATATTATATCGAAACGTTGGCATAATAATCAATTCAGTTGAATTTACGAAGATGTCATTATTAATATTAACAAATTATCAAACATTAGCTTACATGTCAATTTAAATAGGTTATTTAGACCAGTTTATTTTAATGTATCAATTTAAGTGTTAGTTTTTTTCTTAACAATAATGTCAAACATGCTTCTTTCACTAGAATTCAGATTCTAGGCATATGACTATTGACAGACCCCCCTCCCATTCAGCCCTGTCATATGTTGACATACTTTATCCCCTAATAAGTCAAGTCAAATATGAGACAATGGCATATGACATGGCTATTTTAAAATCCCTGGTAGATGCCTTTTTCATAGACATAAAATGTCAAACAATATGGAACACAGTTAGGGACATTTATAAACAATATCATTTTCATTATTGTTTGTTTGTTATTAGCTTTTCAGATTTTTATGTGGTTTCGTATGAATAATCCTTCTAATAAAGCAGCTATCTTGTATTCCAGCTTACAGAGTGGGAAAGCCATCGCTATAAATTATCTATGACGTCATTTCTTGATTGTACATTTTTTTTTGCAGATAGGTAACGCAGTTGCTATAAATAAACGACTTCCGTTAGATGACGTCATTTCCCAATGGTATATTTTTTTTTATTTCCCTAATAAAGCCGAATTGAACTAGCGCGCGAGTAGGTGCTGTATCGTGCCACACCAACTTGCCTTTGTACGGCAACATGACATAATAAAGAAGTTATATTTTACTTTTCAGTGCATTTTGTAAAAGCTTTTTTTTAATGCTTCGTTTTGATTTTAACATTGAGAGAATTAAGGAAAAACGGATCGATTGACAAAAATTAGCAATAGTGTTTAGTTTGGTTCGGTTGGTTGATTTGGTTGGTTGATTTGGTGGGTTGTGTTTGTTTTGTTGGTTGATCGTTTGGCTCAGTTGGTTGGTTTGGTTAGCTGGTTTCGCTGTTTAGTTTGGTAAGCGTTGACGGGTAAAACTAAATTTGTGACGAGTTTGGCTCGGTTGGTTTGTTTGGTTGATTGGTTAGCTAGATTGGTTTATTGGTTTGGTTGGTTGTTTGGTTGGTTTGATTGGTTTTTTCGGTTGGTTTGTTTGATTGGTTGTTTGGTTTGTTTTGGTTGGTTAACGTTGACGGGTAAAACGTAGGTCATTTCTGCACATTAGGAAGATGGCATGAATCAGCACCTTATTAACCTAATTAATCGTATTTAAAAATTCAGTAGTTAAATTGATTTGGAAGGGGTTTCACATTACACCTAGATTTCCCGGGTAATGCCGGGCATAATATGTAGTTTTTATTCTAAAAATGTATTGCACGATTTTTATATTGACTGTACTACTGTTTTTTTTTTTTTACAATTTCGACAGAGTAACTCTAAAAAATAAATAAAAATTTATGTTCATAGAATTTTTAAGTAGGTTATTTACTATATTTTTTTTTGAGACTCCGAAGTAAAACTAATATGGGTCAAATTAACACATTTTGTCATTGAGTTAAAATATGTAAATAACATCATTTTTAACGCGTTAATCGAGCTTAAATGGCAATTAATTAGCGGCCCATTAAAATATTCCATAATTCATAGACAATATAGCGAAATAAGTTCAATTTTTTTTCTCTCTTAATGCACTCAGTTTATTTATACACTGAGTGCAATTTTTAAACAGTGTAATTTGATAACAAAAATTAATATTTTATATACCTTTTTCTGCTTCCATAGTGGCTATATCAATTGACTTCTTTTTATGTAATTTACTTTTAGATTTCGCTCTTGTTGTTTTCCTTTCATTTTTCATTTCCAAATCAAATTTAAGGATAAATGCCCCCGAGCTCCCAAAACAAATAGTTCTGTTGAATATTTGTCTAATGTTGATGGCATCTTTTGGCCACTTCTCAAAAAATACCTTTTTTTGTAATCCATGAGGGTGTGATACGACAGCTACTAATGTCTCTTTGTCACTTTTAAGTGCATCTGCTAGTTTTTTGGAGTGTAACAAACATTTCAAATTATCTTGATATGAGTTGAACATCATAGGCAGTTGCTCTACCAAATCACTATCACATGTGACACAGATAAACTTCACTAGATCAGCCATAACATCTACTTTTTCTAATCTATTGCCCCAAATAACTTTTCTACTGCATGGTTCGCTCATATCATCATAAAAAAGTGTACACTTATAGTCTTTAGCATCCATCGTTTCGTCAACTATGTTGTCTGATGATGATATCAGGATTTCAATCCAATTTTCACTCTTGAACTCAGATCTTTCACAGTTTTTACAATAACATGGGCCTTTTTCATTTTGTAAAACAGCAATGATTCTCCCACTTCCTTGATATGCGTTGTTATAATCTTGAACATCAGATAAACCATGTATCTTTTTAACTTCAATCATTACTGTCAGATCCACCATTGATTTAATTACATTCAACAATTCCTTGTTATGGTAGCCATCAGGTAGGTCATTCAAAATTAAATTTGATACATCTATGTATTCACTCAGTTTTGGTATCCCATTACATTTGTTTGTAGTGCACACATCATCTAAAATTAAATGAAATAACGCATATCATTAAATACATCCATAGCAAATTTTTGTTTTCAAATTTTTCGATTAGAGTATCAAGAGATAACATAAAGATATAATGGTTCAGCTTCATACTGCATTGTATTATCATTTTTGTAATGGTTTGGTTTATTGAAGCAAATTGACCTTTTTATTGCAAATGTCATTACACAAATGTCTCAGCATATTTGTCCTGAATGACTACAAAAATGTTGAAATACTACACATATGTTTTTTTTTTTTTTTAGATTTTAAAGATATTGTTTTAGATCATATTAAAATAAAAATACTTGCTAACCATTTTTTTCACATATTTATACTCATTTCAAAAAAAAATATTTGAAAACATTTTATGCATTTATCATTACCAACATCTTAAGAATAAATAAATCAAAAGTAATATTAATAAAAAAAATAATTTTAGTAAGAGCATTAAAAATTGATATCTTTTAGCCTACATACTCTTGACCAAATTAAAAAGTTAAATATGAATTGAAAAACGGTATCAAAAGGTGTTCTTGTAGCTATATATATATATATATATATATACAGTGGATTCCGCTTAATTGGGACACATCGGGACAGAGGCTTTTTGTCCCAATTATGCGGCTGTCCCAATTAAACATACACATTTACTATTGGCTTCTTGGTTTGGTCTCTTTGAGATTTGTCCCAAATAAGCTGATGTCCCAATTAAGCGGTGTCCCAATTAAGCGGAATCCATATATATATATATATATATATAGAGAGAGAGAGATAGATAGATAGATAGTAGAATAGATATAATACTGGACTAAAATTCGGAAAGTAGAGGTTCTAAGAGTTGTACAATATAGATACCTTTGGTTAAAGAACCAGATGAATTATGAACTGCCTCGATGGTTTAAAAGGAATATACGCTGATTTTTATTAAACTTCAATATAAAGGATAATGGGTCTCACATTATACTGGCTAGTCAGAGACAATTTAAATATCTACTTTTGTCACAATCTTCTTAATTATTTCTTTCCAAGTAATAACTGTTGAAATGTTTACACCAATTTTCAGTATCATACAACCTTGAATTAATCTTTAACAATACATATTTTCTTTTTTAAATATGCTGTGTTTTTAACAATAAAAAAGGATATATCCACATTTTATAGCTTTAATAGATATTTTTTTCCATTGGATGAGTAATATTTAAACGTACGTGTAGTTTGTATCAGTGAAAGTAGTTATTTTTCATCTGTAATTTTAACGGAAAATGATTATGTCAATATCATTATAAAAATAAAATCAAATTGTAGCACTCTCATTGAGTTTTTGATATAGAATTCAAAGCATTTAGCTGTAAAAATACAATTTACATGAAATTGTTAATATAATATGAAAAAGGGAAAAAATACCTGCAAAAAATATAAGAATCGAAGTGTTCAAAATTGTTAAGTATGTAATACATTTTAGAAAAAAACATTCGAGTCATATTGAATAATATCTGTGGTTATCGCTTGCATAGTCAATTATCTAATGACTGAAACAGTAATGCACAAAGAATAACAATCCAGGACTCTCAGGTCAACAGTCGAATGTCTACACCACTCGCTAACTATGTATTTATGTTTACGACACTATCACCACTGAAGTGATACATTTTACAATGTTAGTAGTTATTTTGTTTCCCCTTCAAAATAACCAATAATAACGGCGTTGATCTTTGAGATGCAGGGAGACATAATAAATGGAAACGTATTTACATTTTTTTATGTCAGAAATGCTAAACTATATATTCTAATTTAATAGAAGCATATATGCGTGAAGATACACAATCTCCTTTTAGTCTAAATTTAGTGGGCGGCTGGACGTGTGGATGTGTTTGTTTTTTTGTTTTTTTTGAAAATGTTTTAACTCAAGGGCAAAAAGCTGACATTCGGCAAGTATTTAGAGTCTTCATGAAAATATAGCTTATTGGCTAACATTTAACAGTGAAATTTATAGAATAAAAATACAAGAAAAAACCATTGAAAAAACTTTTTAAAAAATTATGTAAAACTATTTAAATAGATCAATTATATTTTATTAATAAAAGCATGAATCTCAATGAATACTTTTTTGTAATAAGTTTAAAAATATAACATAAAAGTAAATAGAAAATAACACTATGTAACATTTTTTGTTACTAGGTGCAAAGTGTGTTTTCTTGACCTGTTATGCCTGCAACAAACAGAAAACAGATTGTTTATGGGACACTCAGAGTAAAAGTCAGAACAATAACGGTCAGTCAAACGGAGAGAAGACACACAATGAGACGAGAGTGGATGAGTTCAAGAGAAGTCTAGAGATGTTCACTAAATAACCCCAGTAGGTCTACTGTTGTTGCAGCGAGTTCATTATCGACATGTTGCCCTAACACGTTTGATTATTCATCCAACTGATTTTCGCCTGGACTATTAAAACCATTACATTGTTTCTGCCAATAAATCTTGTAAGATTTAACTAACTAATATACGAGACCTTGAATGCATACCTTAAAAAGAAAGTATTAATACTAGGAAACTAAAAATCAATTCACTGCTCAGACATTTTTAGTTATTAGGCTTATAATTGCTTGTATTACTATTAGTATTGATTACTTTTACATTTTAATAAAAGCATATTTTTTAAGTTTTTTTAAACTGTATTTTAATACATAGATATGCTTGATACTTTATATAAATTATATTCCGATTGGAGAAAAATAAAAAAAACTTTTTATTGTTAGTTTAGAACATAACAATTTTTATTCTTTTTGAGAATTTACTATACGCTAATCATAGATTAAAAAAAAATACCTTGTGATTTGTCCTGACATGAAACAAGTTTTACTTTGTCTGTAACATCAGCTGAAAGATATAAAAGAAATTCACATCATTCACTGCTAAACTTCTTTGAATACAAAACTCTAAACATTTGTATCGTACACGTTCATATATTTGAACAGTAAATATGGAAATATTAATGCACACATACATTTAAAAGTATACCCAGACCAACTACACATGATTGTCGTCGTACACGTCGGTCCGTTGGCCAGCCGATTTTAGACTTATCACACAGCTGCGACGCAGGTTAGTATATATATATATATATATATATATATACTAAAAATACATTTTAGGCATATCTTTTGCTATGAAAGTGTTTTTATGAATATTTTTTAGGGCCATTTACAAATAATTTTTAATTGTAAGATAAGACATTATAGAATTGCAACAAAGTTTTCCTAATCAAAGATACTTGTTAAATGCAATGCAGTTGTAAATAATCTTTAGATACTAACTGTACTTCGCATAATAAAAAATACTTGATAAAGAAAGTATGAAATAAGATTAGTACCAATTTCTGTGTAATAAGACGAATGTTCCACTGCACCGGCACAAGATGTAACATTGAACCAGTTTTTAGCACCAAGAATAATAACAGGAGCACCACTAGTTCCTGAACATGTAGATGTATTATAATGATAACCATTACCAACAGTGATATGTTTTGATGCCCCATGAACGGGGCCCTAAAAATGACATACTTATTAATATAGCTTATATAGTAAAAAACGGTACCCTTACAAACACTGATGTATAGCTCTCAAAATGCATGACCAAAATTATTTAAACCAAATTTACGTTAGGGGGATAGCTACTCTTGGGACCCCTAGGGCCGTTTATCTTGTACCGCTACGTATAAGGTGTAGAACGGGGCCCTAAAAATGACATACTTATTAATATAGCTTATATAGTAAAAAACGGTACCCTTACAAACACAGACGCTTAGCCCTCAAAAGGCATGACCAAAATTATTTAAACCAAATTTATGTTAGGGGATAGCTACTCTTGGGGCCCCTAGGGCCGTTTATCTTGTACCGCTACGTATAAGGTGTAGGATGGGGTCCTGAATATGACATAAATTCTAATATAGGCTATATAAGAAAAAACGGAGCCATCAGATACGCTGTTGCCCAGCCCTCAGAGGTACCGTTTTTTTGGTCATGCATTTTGAGAGCTATACATCAGTGTTTGTAAGGGTACCGTTTTTTACTATATAGGCTATATTAATAAGTATGTCATTTTCAGGGCCCCGTTCTACACCTTATACGTAGCGGTACAAGATAAAGGGCCCTAGGGGCCCCAAGAGTTGCTATCCCCCTAACATAAATTTGGTTTAAATAATTTTTGTCATGCCTTTTGAGGGCTAAGCGTCTGTGTTTGTAAGAGTACCGTTTTTTACTATATAAGCTATATTAACCCTTTCCGCCGCGACATACTGCATACCTTGTCCCAGGCAACTGGGTGTTACACACCCGTACACTTATTAAAGGGGAGATAATCATTTATGTTGATTTCTGGCAACTGGGTGAGTTACACCCATATATTTTTTTGAGTGATCTTCCTTGATAATAAAAACCATGCTTTGTGTCTAGACATCTAACTTAAGAGAAAATACCTAAGATGGGTCTGGGTCATGTTTAGGGTCAACCAGCCAACTGATTATCTAATTAAATGGGGACATAGGAGATATAGTTTATTATTTTTAGCCAGGGGAAGTTAGATAATGAACATAGACATGGTGTGGAAAGATTTTTTTTTTATTTAATATTTTGCTGTCAGAAATTCCTTTGATATAGTTGTGTTTTGGCGGTGGCAAATTTTGTATTTTTGACATTCAGGAGCCTGCACGTACTACTAGATATTAAGTTACAGAAAAACAAGTTTTTTAATAGTGTCAAGCGCACAGAGATATTAAATTATAAATAGGTAAGACTGCTTATTTACAAGTCCTGGTGCTCAGTTTGATGATGATGAGCAAACAAGTGATGAGCCTGAAATATCAGATGATGATGATGAAGAATGGCAACACTAGTACTGACTCTGGTAGTTCTGATGATGAGGATAATCCAGTTAATGCTGCAACTACTGACAACATGCAAACTTTTGACAGTAGTAGTGATGGTGTGCAAAATAGATCAAGAGAACCAATTGTCCTTGGCAAAGACAACATTACTGAATGGCACCATGAACCAATATCAGAGATGCAAACCACTGGGAAGAACATACTAAAACTTCCAAAGAACCGGATTCCATTTATAGATCACATTGTTTCTCCCACTGAAGCCTTTCTACTCTATATAAATGAAAAAATAACACGCATGTTACGGGTCCTTTTTATATATATTTCATAAATGTTATGGGTCCTTTTTCTATACTTCACACATGTTATGTGCTCTTTGGTTATGCTCTATAAACGTCTCAGGCCCTTTGGTTTATGTTATGAGTTGTGCGTTTTAATTCAAACGTAGAGATGTCAATTTAGCTTAATGTCTCTCAGTTTCACTCTTATTTGCTCACTCCTTTGTCACAACTCAAAAACCGCTCAAACTCGATGCGTTATCAGTACAACGATTTATTTACATAAATGTACATCAGAATACAACAAGTCCATAAACGAATACACATTTAAATCCACAGTAATTTGCTCTGCCTCAACTCTGACTAACTAAAGATCTCTAAACTATTCTCGTCGCTCTCGTAACTATCTCTCTTCTCTAGCTCGTCCTAACTCCTCTCATAACTTCTCCTGACCCCTTACTAACTAATGTCCGAATCCAGCCCCTATTTATACCCCTAACGTCCGTGCCCTAATTACCCTAAGTACGTCACAGTCTCTTCACTATCTAATCTTTCTAGGAGCGTCACATGGTTGTCATTGTTAACCTGCTAGACTGTCCGACGGCGCCTCCCAGTCTTCACACCTTTGCTGTCTACTATTCTATTGTTTCCCACCTTGCCCTAAGTTGTCTGTCACCTTGTCACCATTATTCGTACTAATCCTAATTCTTAGATATCTACTATGTTAAAAGGTCGAAGGGGATTGTCTCTGTCTCTAAATCTACTTTAGCTCGTCACAACGCACAATAGTTGACTTCACAAACAAGGAAGGTCAGAAAGTAAAAGGAAATGAATGGCAAAGCACTGATGTTATTGAAATGCCTGCATTCATTGGATGCCTACTACATACTGGTGCTCTTCACCAGAACAACATATCAGTAAAATTTTATCTAATCCTGTTGATGGAAATCCCTTTTTGAGGGCAGCGTTTTCAATGAAGAGATTCAGCAATTTTCTGAATCATATTAGGTTTGATGACAAGGACACAAGATCAGTCTGTCAAGCTAGTGACATTTTTGCTCCAATAAGAGACATTTGGGAAATATTTTAATGTAATTTAGCCCGGTATTATGCTCCTGGAGAAAGCATCAATGTGGATGAACAACTTGTTGGTTTTAGAGGGCGTTGCAAATTTATTCAATATCTACCAGGCAAGCCTGACAAATATGGAATAAAATTCTTCTGGGCCTGTGAGTCCTCTTCAAACTATTCCTTGAGAGGCTGCCCATATCTTGGCAAAGAATGTACAAGTACCTTGCCAGCAAAGAGAAATGTTGAAATAGTCTCAGAAACAGTTATTACTCTAACAAGTGACTTCCAAGGAAGTGGTTGCAATGTCACAACATACAATTATTTCACTAGCCTACAACTTGCAGAGTCAATGGCTAAGAAAAAACTCGTCTTAGTTGGAACAGTCAAAAGAAACAAGACATATCTACCAAAGGAGTTCCAACAAATGAAAGCTCTGCCTCTCAATGATTCAATATTTTTGTTTAGAACAGATACAACACTGGTCAATTACCAGAGTGAGAAGCAGAAGAATGTACTGCTCCTGAGTAAAATCGTCCAGATACAGAAGTTGATTCTGAGCGCAAGAAACCAGAGATTGTGCTCTATTACAACAAAACCAAGGCGGGCGTCGATGTCAAGGACCAAATGGCAAAGGCATTTTCTGTGTAATGAAAAACTAAAAGGTGGCCATTGATTGTGTTTTTCAACATGGTTGACCTGGCAACAATTGCAGCTAGAGTTGTATTCAAAACTAAGTATCCAAACAACCGACTATCTGGTGAAGACAGCAGACAGAAATTCAATATTGAAACTGCACATTTCCTCACCCTTCCACATATTCAGAGAAGACCTGTCCCAACGCATCAAGATATTATAAGGCAGAATATTTTTAGTGTTCTAAATTCATTGCAAACACTCCATCCAGCTACCCAAACCACTTCAACTCCTAATAAAAGGGCAAGGATAACTGATGTTCCTACTACTTCAATGTCAAAGCAGAAAAGATGTGCACTTTGTCCAGCAAAAAAAAGACAGGAAACCAAAACTCATTGCAGCAAGTGTAGTAGACATACCTGCAAGGAACATTGTGTTATTTTATGTCTAAACTGTGCATACTGAGTGACAAAGCTCCTATTTTTCATGAGTACATATGACTTCTCTGATTTAAAATGTTTGCACGGGATCAAAATATTTTTGACAACCTATGCTTTTAGAGTATTTATTTATATGTAGCAATTCTAAAACCTATTTTTTTTTTATATCCCAATGCCTTCAGATTACTTATGTATTACTAAAAGTTTCAATCCTATTCTATGGATGACACAAAACAGTTTTTAATTAACAAAAAAGTGTTTCAAAGTTAGTTCAGACACAGTTTGTTTTATTTAAAAAGTGTCTGGGTGCGTTACACCCAGTTGCCAGGGACAGTAGATAAAAAATTCAGCCCCACACAATAAAGTCACTAAGGCATGTTTTATAATTTTGAGTCCATCAATGTGTTCATTTCAACTATGTTATAGATGGTTAAAAAAATTGTAAAAATATTCAAAAGGAGACAAGAGTTATCAACAATAATATGTGGTCTCCGGGTGTGTTCCACCCAGTCGAGGCAGAAAGGGTTAACTCTTCCGTGACCTAAGTTTTTTTGTCCTTTTTTGCATTGTTAAATGAAGTTTCTGTTGGTTTAAAACTTATATAAATACCCATTATAATTACATCAATTTATTCAGAAATGCACAAACTTTAAAAGTGTGCCACTTTTGTTGACATATCTTTTCAGTGAAAAAATTTTGTGTATAAAAAAAAATAAATTAAAATTAAAATGTTGCTATAATTTACAAACAAACATCAAACACCAAGAAAGAAAAAAAAAATCTTTTTGACATATGCTATAAACTTTATTATTTTTTTAAACCTCATTCAAAATCACATATTATAACACCTAACTCAATAAAATCTATCAATAAATAACATAATTATGAAACTTTAAAAAAAAACCATTAAAAAATTTTTACGAGCCAAAAATATCAGATACCCAAATAAAGGAAAAATAAAAATATTTTTTTTTAACTATTGAAACACCATATATTATATATCAGTGTGTGCAGAAATGCAAAATGTTTTATTATCTGTCTGTTTAATTTAGACAACTTTATGTATAATGATTTTGTGGTATTTAAAATACAAAAAAAAAAAAAGATTGTGTAAAATTTTACCAACAATACAAAAATAAAGGTAAAAATACTTTTTTTTTAAATACTGCCTACATTTTTTATGATTATATTAATCTACATTAAAAACTACACAATATATATATAATATAATATATTTATGAAAATAAACAGTACTAAATGGAAGAGGGCCTTGTCAATCATGTCTAGGTCAGATTCAAAAACATTCTTAAAAAAGACTAAGATCCATTTAAACTCAAATGATGTTCTAAAAACAAACAATTCCTCATCCCACTAAAACAAAAATGTAGATCACATGTCCGACATTTAACCTTAGTCTGCCTTTGACACTTTTCTAAGCGATAGCAACGCACACAATTTTTCCTGCTATCACTTATGACTGGAACAACACAATGATCAACTGAAGTTTTTTTTATTGACTTTTTTCATACAAAGGCACACTGGCAGCCTGATCTATACCAGCCAATTCTTTAATTAATTCTAAAGTAAACTGTAACTGAAAATAACTATTTGGTCTTTTAAGTTCTTCTATATCACTATTAGCATTTCTAAACTCCTGGAACATAATATATGAATTTACTCTAGCTATGTCTAAAAAATGATAGAATAAAGTTTTCCAATATTTAGAAGTTCTCCTAAGTACTTTATATTTCCCTATCAACTGATCTGACAAGTCAACCCCCCCCATATAACTATTATAATCTTTAATTACTCTAGGCTGACTAACATGCATTTTTCTAAATTGATTATTAGTTTTACATTTTCTTGAACAAAATACTCTAGCTGATAAATTTTTATGTAATGAAGTAAGTAAAGTCACTATCCTATTATCCTTCCACTGAATTAATCCTAAATTTCCCATCCTAATCCACCTCATGCTACCCCTTGTACTATTTTTATTAAAAGATTTTGTATTTTTAAAATTAGCTGGTATATCCTTTCTATTTAATAAAATGGTTCCACAAGCTACAATTTTCTCTTTGAAAAGATCTAAAAATAATTTAATTGAAGTATAAAAATTATCCATATACAGTCTATACCCTTGCCCAAATACTGATCTACATAAACCCATAACAACATCATAAGCTAACCCAAAACTAGATTTACTCCCATTACCTAACTCTTTCCCAGTATAAACTTTAAAGTCATAAGTGTACCCATTCCTACTGTCAGCTAAAACCCAAATTTTCATCCCCCATTTTGTTGGCTTATCCTTAATATATTGTCTAAAACTATATCTACCCTTATTAGGAACCATTCGTTCATCTATACTAAGATTTTCATAAGTCTCAAAATTGGACACTTTTAGAAATCCATGAATTTGTTTGAATCTGAGCCTAGACATGAATGATCTTGCCCATAGTCCATGAAATAAAACGTCCGTGGACCAATAAGAATGTAAATTTGGTGCCTGAATAATACTCATGTACATGAGCAATCCGAAAAAAACATACAGCTCATCTGGAGTCACATCAGTCCAATATTTGAATAGGGAACTTTTAAGGTCTTTCTTTAGTCTGGCAGAACTGTTTGTATAAGTGCATATCTGTGTCATAACCTCACTACAGAAGAATAATTTGAAAAAAGCTCCTGCGGAAAAGAACAAATGTAAATCGTGAATATTATATTTTATCGTCAATGTAAAAGTATAATTTAGTTTGTAATACATTGTGTAACAAATGAAAAAAGGCAACACTTTTATTCCTAAGTACTGATGAATTTGTTATTAGTATTTTATCTATAAATGATTGTTACCTGGGGTGAAAAATTCACGATAACCTTGTCTGGTTTCCTGGCAATCATCATCAAAAAGATGAAGACCTGGTGCTCTAGCTGGTAGAAAATCTGGAATCATTTCTGGTGGTCCAGCATCAACACTATCATAAGTTTGTTCACTAAAGTTAAGGATAAGACAAATAATTGTGTATAAAAACAATTGCATTATAACAGAACTACATTTATAAAGATATTAAGATTAAAAAAAATATCTTGTTATCACCAATTAAAGTTAATATTATTTGAAAATTACTTGACAAAGCATTACACATTTTTTTTATATTCAGCTATTCATTGATTTTGACTTTAAAAAAATCAGCTGATAACATAAACAATGATTTACCACGTGTTATTTTTTTATAGATTCATAACAGAAAATTATAAAACATTAAAGAAAAGTTAGGTTCATTTTACACAGAAATGAATTCTTTTACAAAAAATGCCCAGTAAATAAAAAAATAAGTTATTTATTATTTAATTAAAAGTATATTTTTAGCATAAAATCAGAAACCGTCATACTTACATGCTTTGAGAGTCATTAGGAGGCGAAACTAATCCATTATCTTCATCACTTGATGGATTAAGATTACCATCTGACTCCCATTCATCAGAAGATTCACTAGAGGAATCATTGAAACTAAAATCTGAGTCATCTGATGACATTTTATTATTTTAAAAGGAGATAGACGTGTACCGACTAACACACGCTGTAATCGAGACAGAAAAATGGCGACTGTAGTCTCGGCACAAATGGCTTATTTTCTCAAGTAATATTTTTTTATTTCAAATATATTTTTTTTAATGTTTACTTTTATTTTTAGTATTTTTATTATCGCTCTTTAAAATAAAAAAAAATATAAAACAATATTTTGAAAGAAAATACTTTTTTTTTGGGTTTAAAAATGTGTTATTCACATCCGTCTTTAATCCATGAAATTCCATTGGTCGGACGCCGGAGACTTAA
>JAGDYQ010000011.1:741360-755433 GCA_021962125.1 Bulinus truncatus
ACTGACACGACTCTCTCCACTGACACGACCACTCTCTCCACTGACACGACCACTCTCTCCACTGACACGACTCTCTCCACTGACACGACCACTCTCTCCACTGACACGACTCTCTCCACTGACACGACCACTCTCTCCACTGACACGACCACTCTCTCCACTGACACGACCACTCTCTCCACTGACACGACTCTCTCCACTGACACGACCACTCTCTCCACAAACACGAAACTAAAATATGCTAAATAGGCACATGTCAGCTGACCTTAAAGTACATAATTTATAGTTTTTTAGATACCTGAAATTCGGAACGTGGGGGCAAAGGGTTCATGATGTATGAGACATGCATCAAGTGGCTCAATATAGTGAGGGGGGGGGGGGATTCGGTAACTAATACCATTCAGTTTTTTGACGTCTTTTATGAAAACCCAATAAAATATTCTTGCGCAAAAGCCCCAAATCAATTGAGATGTATGTGTGTGTATTTATCGCCAAACATACGTCTAGATTTGCTACTGTTGTATAACAATAAAAATATCTCCTTGATCCTGACCCCTGGGGCTTTTACCCCATTTGCCTCTCATTAACGCCATTACAAATATAAACATTTTAAGGACGCCTTGAATTTTAATGATAGATGTACTAAGTGGTTTGTGGACTCACCTTCAAAAATAATATTAGGAAAAAAAAGCTTCAACCTAGCTTCGAAATACGTTGCCAAAATAGTACCGGATATTTCAAAAACACTGAAAAAATGTTAAAAATGGCTTTATCGAAAAGAGTTAGGGCTAAAAATAATAATAATAAAAGTAATAATACATGGGTAATACAATTAATAATACACTGGATAATACACTAGATGTTCAAATTTCAAAGCATGCTCATATTCGTGAATAATCTTAGATTTTTAACTGGCGTTATGATTTTGAAATGAAGGGAGGCATTTTTAGAGTCTTCCATGGACGGAACTAATTATGTCACAACTCATAGCATTTATTTTGTCATTAATTCAGTTTTCAGCAAGTTAGTGCCAAGTTAGTGGCACAATATTTCAATGTCACCTGTATTCAATAATTCTCGCATGTAATTTTTTTAATTACATTATGGAATATATATTTTCCTTCCGTTACCATTTTTCAAAATCTCATCTGTATAAAATAGACAGTCATAACGACAGAAGACAGACTGACCGACAGATAGCAAGACGGACACTCAGATATTCAGACAGGCAGATAGATTAGATAGATAGATAGATAGATAGATAGATAGATAGATAGATAGATAGATAGATAGATAGATAGATAGATAGATAGATAGATAGATAGATAGATAGATAGATAGATAGATAGATAGATAGATAGATAGATAGATAGATAGATAGATAGATAGATAGATAGATAGATAGATAGATAGATAGATAGATAGATAGATAGATAGATAGATTTGTTTATTAAATGTTATTTTTTTAATTAACTGTTTTTTAATAATGTTTATCAATTTATTTCAAAATCATTTAAATGAACATTTGATTAATTAACCACTATCGGTTTTTTTTTTCCTGAAATACTATTGCTGTAGTTTCCCGCCAAAAGAAGAGTTCAGTATTACACCTGCTGTCCCAATGAGCCTTATGTGGACCTTTCTTTCACCATCATCTTCAGACGTAGGTCAACCTTCTACAACTATATTTTGATCCTCCCTTGTATTCTCTTGACATCATTGACTCTTGTCTTGTTTTGGATACCACCAGAGTCACCAGCTAAAATGATGTTAGGTAAAAAAAGTATTTAATTGATTTTATTTTGATTTCATTCATACAACAGATAGTGATGTACACAAGAGAAGGGCAGACCAGCAAAACGGGAAGGGTAATGTGGGATGCGCACAGGGCGCAGTGATAGGAAAGGCGTTCTAAATGTGTTTGTACTTTTCAGAGATAGCAGAGAGCGTCCAAATTAATCTCGAGTCGGGCGCCATATTAACTAGCTACGGCTCTGGTGCATATTCTTGGCTCGGGGGGGGGGGGCGGCATGAAGCACAATATGTCCCCTAATATGTGATTTTTATCTAAATTTAATTTTAATTATTCAATAATTTCTTTTACTGGCAATGGATGTATTTACATATAGACAATTACAGTCATAGCTCTAAATCCGATCGTCCCAAAACTCAATAACTAAACATCGGAATGAAACTTTTGACAAGATAGTCATTACGTGGAACATGTCTTAATACGATCGCTTTTTTAAAAAAAAAAAAAACCCAAAAAGTTCAGTATGTTTGTATACAAAATGTGAAATAGCCTATTTGTTTCTATTATTATTCGATTATTTAATAAATGTGTATAAAAATGATGTAGGCTTACATAGCTATAAAATTATGACGAATAATATTTATTTTTCTAATGAGTAGACGGTCACAGGCTGTATGAAAAAAGGCTATTGCATTCATTATCTTATGAGCAAAGAGCGTAGCCTTCTTACCTGGCGAAAGTATGAATTACAAATCATAGGTATTCTTTTCTGTTGGAATCGACACAGTTATGTCAACTCTACTAAATGGACTGGTAATTTGAATCTGATAAAAGAAAATGCATGCTGATTGAAAGCTGACCAGATGACACAAGCTACAATAATGTCGACATAATATGTCGGGCACTGTGGGTCCATGAGAAATGTACCGTGATATGATTTATGTTTATTCAGAATTCAAATGTTTTAAGTGTATTAGTTATAATCAGGACTGTGTTCTGGTGACAGTTACGTATGATGCTATTGTCATATTGTGAAATAGCAAAATTGAATCCATGGTTATCGTTAAACTGTTCTACTGTCACTATTATTTCTCATAGTACATTCCACTTAAGACAAATAAATTTCGGCTAATAGACATGTTAAATAATAAAAATGATTTATAGTATAATAAACATAATTAATTCGCTCATTATTTCGACTAACAGGAAGTGAGCAGTAAAAATGAGCCATGGTTGCATGCTTGCAATACTTGAAATAGTAGCAACAAATCATCCATGACTCTAGGATATACCGAAATATTTTCTGACCAATAGCCCTGACATAATTTGTCAATGGAAAGTGGGAAATTTGAAAGTTGTCAACGACGCAGCTGACAGAGGATTTGCCTCATTTCAAGAGTACCTTATGCATTCAAGAGGAACAGAATCTTTGTTACTGGTGATAAAAAAACATCGCCTCTGTTTTCCAAACCATTATAAGTCAACCCTCTCTTCTGCAGCAATGAAGGCATACTTACAAACCATATAATGACGACAGAAATTGATTGATGTGCTGTAATTTCAGCAGTGCCTTAAAGAGACAGTTTTGAATTTTTAACGGCATCAACTTGTAAACCACAAAGTAATCAAATGGAAGAAGATTATCAAGTTGATACTCAGTAGTTAATATGGGCCTATAATAAAAATATTGAAGAACGTCACTTGTTAAAAATCTTTGACTCCTTTGCTAGACTAAGTTTGTACTGATTTACTTTGGGGGTGGGAAGCTGAAAATAAAGAACTTAATTTTAAATGGGGATCCCAACACATATATGATCCCATTAAATATATGATCCCATTAAATATATTATACCAACACATATATGATCCCAACACACACACAGATTTATATATATATATATATATATATATATATATATATATATATATATATATATATATATATATATATAACAAAACTAATGATCGATGAAAGAAAATTGAACTTCTTTAGAAGTTTACATCATTTATTCTTCACAGAGACAGCTTTTCTTAACCTTTCATTATTAATTACTTTACAGGCATCAACATTTTTGTAGCTTTTTTCTTGTTAATGTTATTGATGGAAGCCAACCTACCTCCATCAGCTGCCAAAGTGCCTCTGTTAGGTAATGTCATTAGTTAACCTGTTGTGAATTCATTAATAAAGGCACGCGCTTCATGCCTGGTATATTATGACTGGTTATCAAAGAAATAGTTTATCGCGAGTGTTGTTACCTTCGCTCTTTATTACATGAACAACAAATATAACCTATGTATCATTTTATACTTAAATTAATCGTTTATCTAATTTGCATTAATTTTCGTGAACTTTTATATAAGTCTGTTGCTGCCGTTGTATAAATCTGGACGTTTTAAAATTAAACTTTACATGACAAAACCAATAGTATAATAAACATATCAATTATTTCAAATAATTTTACGTTTTAACAATTGTACTAAGTCTGTTCTCTTATAACCCAAGTATTTCTAAACGTGAAATATAAGTTGACGTATATATCGACAATAAATAGTTATTGACTGTTAATGTAAACATTTATAAAGATAGAAAAGCGCGATTTTTTTGTGTAATTATTTAAATGGCCTTATTGTAACCAAGTCATTACATTATTAAATTAAGTTAACTTCAGACATAGAGTGTTAACCAAAATAACTATTAAGCATTTGAATGTAGAAAAAATAAACTATTGTTAACGTCGAGTGTAAGCCTAAACATATTGTAATTATCTATTATAAATGAGTCATGTTTTATAATAAATGTAAACTGACTATAGATAAGTAACGTAAATTATATTTATTGATTAAAAACTTGAATTTTCGTTTGTTATCAAATAATAGTTCTGTTAGATTGTTTAACGTAACCACTTAATTAAAGAAATCATCTTAGTGAACTTTATATGTTTATTGAAATGATTTTATCAAGCCAACTCTAATTATTTGTTCAAACTTCAGGAACGTACTACTGTCTGAACATGATTCTTATTACACTCTCAAGTTTCTTGAATATCATTGCCGTCCATTTCTCGTTTTACGGACCTAGACGGCCGTTACCCCATTGTTTAAGAATGGTAAGTTATGGTTTGGTACTTTATCTCCATTATTTATTTAAAATACTAGACAAAATTTCATTCTAAAAAAGCTGAAACAAACAACTTGTCTCAAGAACGTTTTAATTGAAGAGTTGGCTAAGATAAAAACTTTTGTTCGGGTTTTAGATCGGACAATATTTAGATAGATAGATAGATAGATAGATAGATAGATAGATAGATAGATAGATAGATAGATAGATAGATAGATAGATAGATAGATAGATAGATAGATAGATAGATAGATAGATAGATAGATAGATAGATAGATAGATAGATAGATAGATAGATAGATAGATAGATAGATAGATAGATAGATAGATAGATAGATAGATAGATAGATAGATAGATAGATAGATAGATAGATAGATAGATAGATAGATAGATAGATAGATAGATAGATAGATAGATAGATAGATAGATAGATAGATAGATAGATAGATAGATAGATAGATAGATAGATAGATAGATAGATAGATAGATAGATAGATAGATAGATAGATAGATAGATAGATAGATAGATAGATAGATAGAGTTGTTTATTAAATGTTATTTATTTAATGAACTGTTTTTTAATAATGTTTAAAAACAGATACAGTGTCTAAATCTTAAAATGATTTAAACTGATCAACTGTTTATTCTAAATCGCAGGTAATGTTTGAGTTCTTCGCAAAGATACTTTGTATGGACAGTCTGGTAAGTCAATTTCGTGATAAGACCATATCAGAGCTTACATCAAGATTGCTTGGTGACAGAGTTCCATTTCTAGGCATGCCACTGAACGGTGACAAAAGTAGCAAATGGGTGATAAGTGGCGATGCCTTACCGTCGTCAGAACAAGGTCAGATGAATGTTCCAGGGCTGGACAATGAACAGCAGATTGTTCAGCTTAAGATGATCAACACCCATTTAACAGATTTGATGGACTTCATCAAAATGTACAAGACGAGAACTACAAACAAAGACAGAAAGGACAGGCTGGCGCAAGAGTGGAAAGCCCTCAGCTTAATATTTGATCGAATCTTTTTCTGGATTTACGTAGCTGCTATCATCACTTCCATGTGTGTCATACTCCCCATGATTACACACGGTGAGTTCGATATAGAGAAAGATCCCATTGAGGTGTAAAAAGAAAACACTAGCTCGTTAATGAGAAGAGAAGATCAGAAAGACTACCTAAATTGCAATTGGTGTGCATTCTGAGGTTGGAAAGTTTGGACAACTTGATACTTCTGTTTGACTCCAGAACTTCCAGAGTTATTCTCCAAGATATCGATTTATTACCAACTTAATGATATATTTGAAAAAAATGTTGTATGTTGTTTCATTCTTGATTTCTATCATAATATTGGCAACATTCCTAATCACCAACAAAATATTCAGGTCAAATATTGGAACGTTATTTTCTTCTCTATTTCCGAAATATAAAAAAAGGAAAGTCTGGTCATTTTTAATGTAATAATGGTAACATATATTTATTCTATTTTTTTTTTTATAACATGAGAATCAGATGGAAAGAATATTATTCTTGCTGGTGTAGTCTTTTATAAAGAAAAACGTAATGACTAAAAAGAACTAAGGTGGCAACAATTTAGAAACTATTTGATACATCTATCCTAAGATACAAATTTACACTTGATACTCAATGAAAAGTGGGGAGCAGCATAGTTGATAGTAGTCAATGAATTGTTCCAGAAAGCAAAATTACTTTTTAAAATGTTTTAAATAACATCTAATTCATATCAATAATCACATTTGAAGGCAACTTGCCTACATAGTAGTTGGTAGAAATCTGTATATATTTATAGAAAAAAAATTCAAATTATGCACGATATAAAGACATGAAAATTAATTTGATAGGTCTAATATGACCTTAAAATGTACAGATATAACTCATGAATAAGTATTTATCAAATCATCTACAAAAACATCTACAAAAACAGACACTAGTACTTTAATATTAAAAAAAAAACATCAATTTAATTTTTTAAACATTCATCTTGTTGTAATCGCTAATATTGACACTTATTTTTACTCACTATATATATCAGAGCAAAAGTATTTGTAAATATTGGTAAGTAAATGTGTGTGTATGTATGTGTGTATTTATGTGTGTGTTGTATGTATGTGTCTATGTGTGTGTGTGTATTGAAGTGGGAATAATGTATTTATTGTTAAGGCAGACAAATGTTCAAAATCTATTTGTATCACATTATAAAGTTATATCAAAATCACGATCTATTCTCACCATTGAATGTTCTCACTACTTTAAAAACATAATGAAATTGTAACCCTATTTGTTTTCCTTCATTTAATTGAAATGAAATGAGGAGTCTGAATGGTATTATAGACTCAGAGATAATATACAAAACACCATTTATCAAGGTCATTAACGTGTTAATATTGAAATAATAAATATATCCACGAACTATCAATCATGCACATAAACATGCACATAAACATGCACATAAACATGCACATAAGCATGCACATAAACATGCACATAAACATCCACATAAACATGCACATAAACATGCACATAAACGTGCACATAAACGTGCATGTTGTTCTATCCCATTCTAAACCATCCCGTTGAAAACACCATTTAGCCTACCCACATTACTTAATACAATTGAAGGGATTCAAATTAGAATAAACAGATATTTCAAAAGTTCATTCCATAGTCCGAATTTCAGAAACGCAAGTGAAACATTTCAACTTCAATAAGTAATGACAAATAAAATGGTTATTTACTAAATTGTTGTCGTTGTAATAAATAAAAATCCTAGAGTGTCCAGTTGTCAGTCTTTTAAATAGAAAAATAAACTGGTCAGCGGAAACATTTAGCTAATAATAAGAGAGTATAATATATTTATATTGTAACACTGACAGGTCTGCTCACTCATAACAGCAATGTAGGTCTACTTACTCAAATATCATATAAACAGAGAATGTTTCATAAAAATGCTAAAAGAAATTCAGCTAAACAAAGAATGCATCAAATTCTTCTGGTTTAGACTTCACATGTCCTTTTAACTGTCAGCTTAGATATTAGGGATGTTCGAAGGATTCACAAAGTACAAGTGCCCTAGTTACAAGAACGAGTACAAGAACACGCGTTTTTAAAAGTGCGATGAGTACAAAATACATAAAGTGCACGTCCGAGTACAAGTTTTCAAAGTGCAAGTACGAGTAAAAATAAATACAAGTACTCAAAAAATGTTCTCTGGTATAGATACCTGTCAAAACAAGTGTCCCATTTCTGGGAAATACCAGTGATAGAATCCAATCGTAAACACATATATATGTTTGAATGTGATATATGTATTTATCTTTACTTACTAAACATGTAAAATGTAATTAAAAGAATGTAATTGTGTGAAGTGTATTTCAAAGTAAGTTCTTTATACATCATCTCTTACTCAAAGTGTGGTTAAAATGGTATTATTAAAAGTGGTTGGATAAAAGTTGTCACCGCAAGGTGTCAATATATCATTATGTGTAGGAGTCTCATATTCAAACATGTCTTCTCAATCATAAACAGTTGTCATAGGCCTATATTATGTCATTACTTGGGAGGAAAAACCAGATTTATTTGAAAAAAAAAACATATTTTTTCTCCAAGGTTTCTGATTTACCTCTTGTACAGTCCTAATGCAAATGTTAGTTTTAGTTTTATTTGATTCTATTTATTAATTTTGTTCCCAAATGCAAATAGATGCAGAAATGCGGATGTGTATAGTTTTGTGAAAACATTTTTGTTTCAACAAAATGTAATTTAACAACTAAACTGGCAATTCATTTTATTTCAATATTTATCTTACTTCTCTAGAACATTACTTAAAACCTGTGTATATGTATACAATGCTAATTTACTACATTATGTGTGTATTAATCATACGCCAATAAAATTGTTAATAGGTACGGCATTTATAATTTTGTCGTAAAACCGTAAGATAAATTAATTTTATTTACCGCATTAACTGCTTACGTTGTTATTATTTCTAGTTTTAGAAATCACAATAGACTAATAAAACTAGGGAACAAAAACAATTTTCGGTCTGCTACCTGAGAAAAAAATATGTCAGTCTGACTAAATCTGGCATGCTGTGGTGTAATCAGAATTTTTCTAGCACGTCAGGTTCTGGATTTATATGACTTTTACATTACATCGAATTTGTGAAGTCATTCGTGATCGCACCTTTAAGAAACAGCTGCAGTCTGCTCAGTTGGCAGCCTGGGATGCATTTGTGAATGTGGTTTCTAATTTTTTGGGAAACCACAGGTCTGAGAACTATGCAGATAACATACAAGGATATGGGATGCAGAATGTCCTGACAAATTCACTCCCATCTCAGTTTCTTCCCACCCAATCTAGATGCATTCAGCGACGAACAGGGTGAACTTTTTCACCAAGAAATAGCAACGATAGAAAACAGATATCAAGGGAGGTATGACAGCATCATGATGGGCGATTTCTGTTGGTTTTTACAGCGAGAGTGTGACACTAATTACAAAAGAAAAGCTACATCGTCTAATTATTTCTGACTTCGAAATGCGTTGTATTAGGATTACCTGAGGTTATTTGTACATATGATGCTGTATAGTTGCTTCTTCTGTTCTATTTCTAAATTGTAGTTACTGTATTGAAATGTAGAAGCATTGACATTATATTTCTAATGACCATAAAGTGTTATAATGATAAATCAAGATGTTAACATAACTTTAAAACCTGACGGGATACACAATTTTCAATGACATATTTGGAATCAACAGGTTAAAATGGTACACGTATAGATCCCAGGTAGCAAAAATATTGTTCCCTAGTGTAACTGGTTGTAATTTTTATTACATATCAATTCAAATCATTCAAAACCAAATGTAAAGACCTATACTGTGGTTTGAGTGTCCTGCTATGTATTTTTATATTGGTACACAGTACTCTAATAAATTTTCCAGCTTATGATAATATTTGTTTTTTTACAGCTATATCAAGATTTAGAAAAACAAAATTAAACAACGCACTAATAAAACAGAGAGACATTTTATTAAAAAGTAAAAGATTTCAGAAGTTTGTCCTCATTGATTTCATTAAGCTGGGGGGGGGGGGGGAGAAAAATTAGGACTTTGCTGTTATATAATTTTATGTTCACAAAATAAACTTTAGTTGAGAGTATTATGAGTTTCGATCTAAAAAAAAGTGAGTTTAAATATACGCAGTGGCTACGGTTCGGTCCGACCAAACCCGTATTTTTTTTTCGGGTACCAGCCATAGATATTGATCCACACCCTAACCCTATCCCTAACCCTATCCCTACCCCAACCCTAACCCTAATCCTGAAAAAAAAATTCTGAAAAAAAAATTATATATGCCATATTCCTTATTCCCTAATATAATGGTTTGGGCTGGTGCCGGAGGCACTGCGTTAAATATATGCAGTTCATTAACAGTTTATTTAAAATTCAGCTAATTCACTCACATTTTATTTAACTATTATTATAGGGAATTTCCACTGCATTACTTCCAGGATGTGCAAGTTTGTAGTTGATTATCCGCGAGTATATTTATTATTTAATATTACATACAAAAAATGTTCAGATCAATGTTTTCAGGGTAGGTTTTTTTTAGCGTTAGCATTTGAAAATTATATAATGATACAGTCAACTTTAATTTCTAATACATTAATATCTTATGTAAAATATATAAATTAAATAGTATTTTTTATTATCAGCTTACATAGCCTAAGATTTTCAAATTAATATACTTACACTGATGGTAGTAACATTTATTACTAAGCAAATGTTAGACAAATGTAAATGAATAAATTAAAATGATTTTTTCATTATAAAATAATTAATAAAACTTAAGTGTATGTTTATTTTTTTTAAAAATACATTTAGCTATAAAAAAAGAACTACCAACATTGTTTAATTGTAGAATACACTTAGTGATTATTTCTAACCATTGTAATAAAATTTTATAGCTAATTAACTACAATCAGTTGCCATAAATCTGCAATTCTCATGAGCATTTAAATCTAAGAACCAGGGCATATTTTAACTATAACTGAGAGAGATTAATGTCGCTCAGTGAATGTGATCATTTTATTGTCTGTATCACTCCAAATACTGTAAGATTGCATGACTGACGTTAGGGTGGTTTCGCCAATTCAATAATTGGTTTGAGAATTTAAGGTTTCGTGAGTTTCTACAATTATTGCCCCAAATTTGTACTTTTCTTTTAAAAAAACGGTTGTATGTTATATATAGCTATGTATATTTTATTGTTCACCCTTACCTACTTCTATTTTAAGTGAGTTCAATTCTATGTTTGTATATAACGTCATATTTGAACAAAGCAACAGCCAATGTCGTGTCATCCAAGTTAAGAAAGTTTGTCACCTAGTATTAAAATTTCAGAAACAAGGCAACAACCAAAGTTAATTTTATTTATATTTTCTTTGCTTTGTTCTAAAAATAATTATATTAGTTAATTCTAAGGGAAGTCTTCCTCATTTTTACTTATTATTTTATTAGAGCTGCTTCATTCTTAAAATGACTTGTGGCTAATCCAAATGAGCGTGGCATTTACTCTGTAAGAAAGTCAAGGATTAAAGTTTATTTTGCTCTTCTGGAAAAAATAAAAACAGTGGAGAAACTATTATCTTTAAATCACCATAGTTTTTCTTTGTAACTGAAATCATCAAGGTTTGTTTTAAAATGTAAAGTTGTCCCAGAAGCACCCACCATTCTACGTTGAAACATTATGACTTGAAGATTTGAATTTATCTCAGGAACGATGTTTTCAAACAGTGAAGTAACGGCTGTGCCAATGGTGGGCAACTGCGGCCTTTGAGTACGGCCTTTTCAAAAATGATTTCGGTTTTCATAAGAGAAGCAAGAGTAAATGTTGTGTAGTCTCTTAATCCAATCATATGTGTGCATCAAATGCTCCTAGAATAACACAGGGTAAGGTATTATTTTAAAACTTCACACACTTTGCACATACACTCAAACACACACACATTTAGCAAGAGTAGTAAGGAAGTAAGACTTATCGTCAAAATAATATACTATTTAAGTGTTAATGCGTTGTTTTTCAAAGTAAGCTAAAAAAAATTAGCTCAAGAACCGCTTTCCGCTATAGCTGTTTTTACGAGGACTTTATTTATGTGTGGATTGTATGCATTTAGTATTAGGTTGTTTTAGGGAAAACGGATGATACTTCAATAGCGGCCTATCATTCTACTCAGGATGATACTTCAATAGCGACCTATCATTCTACTCAGGATGATACTTCAATAGCGGCCTATCATTCTACTCAGGATGATACTTCAATAGTGGCCTATCATTCTATTCATTTGTTTACCTGGTCTTAAGCTGTCGAAGCATTTACCCACCCCCTCAGTAATAGGCTACATGAATGTATACAATGAAAGCTATTCATTTAAATTTGACATGAAAACGTAAGCTTTGAATGTTAAGGTCAAATTAGCAAAGTTATGTTGTTGTGTCTTTGATAGTTGTTGAGCCTTAATGTTTTGAATTTTCATGGGTGCGAAATACTCATTGATTGTTCTTCAAAATCTATTCAAGCTTTTCTCACACATTTGGGTATAGTATTTTTTTAGTTGCAGTTTGTAATGAAATATTGTTGGTTAGTTCATAATGTCTCCCCCCCCCCTCGCCACTTTCGCCCTGTCTAAAATCCTTAAAATATGCCCTGGAAAGAACCACTAACTACCATTTATCTGTTAAAATTATTTTTATTACTTCTTTGCATTTAGCCTCTTGAGCTATGGATACGATAGAAAAATACTTAAGTCGAACAAATGAAAATAAATTGTTCAGATTTTTTATTTGTTTTCCTGTTAGTAAGTATTATGCAAACACTATTATATTGTATATTTAGATTCTGAACAATCCGTTCTCTTAAAATCTTTCTTTACATTTACGTCATAAAATTGATAATATTTTCTCGGCCCTGTTTGCTTAATTATGCTAAGCCCTAAAAGTCAGCATGCATCTAAAAAAAAAACCTAGTAAATTAATAAACTTGTGATGAAATTTTTGACTGTGAATAAGAAAAAGCATTACCTGTGATACTATAAATTTCACTCAAGTCTCGATTAGATTAAATTGTTTCATTTTTTTTATTTTAATACATGGGACTTACACCTTTTAATAATGTAAATCACTTTGCTGTTAGTTGTGCAGCTGTCTACATCACAGTATTTATTTTGTAAATGTTTTAGATTTTAGGAGATTTGTTATCTATGATACATTTTAATAACATATCATGAAATATTGAAAAGCACTGCTACTATTGCCACAAATGTATGAAATGTGTTCTATTTATTTGATAATCAATTCAATGTTTAATGTGTGACTCCATGAAAGTCATTAAATTCATTTTAAGGGATATCATCTAAAGTTTATTGTATTAGTTCATTAGAATAAGTCAAACTGTTCACTTTTGATAAACATTTTTTGTTGACATAGAAAGAAGACTAAAAGCATATGTGATGTTTGTTTGTTTTTTCATATGTGCATTTTTTTTGGTTATGAAAAGTGAAATATTTTACCTGTAACAGTAAAATAATTACATGATTATTACATTAGTAATTGCATGAGCCATGACAATGTACTCAGTTCCAGTATTCATCTTACACGGATGCAATTTATGCAATGTTTACAATGATTTTATTCTTGTTTATGTGCTCTTATGGCTTAAAGGAAACAAACAGATTTAGTTTATCATCAGGACCCAGATGTAACATTTTATTTGCCATCTTCAAATAACTTCAAACTTTTGAAACATAATTTAGATGTTACATTCCTGAAATAAAAAAACAAATTAAAAACAATTTATATAGGCTATATTCTACAATTGTATAGACCTATATATGCAAAGCAAAAAATAAATGAAAGTCATATAAGCTATTTTTTAACAAATGTGCGAACTTCATTGTTTGATCATTTTATTACAGAGTATTTATTGAATTATGAAATTAAGATAAAAAATTTTGACACATTTGTTTGCGATATTTCCTGTATTATATTTCCTGTATTATATTATAAAGTTTTTCATACATACTTGCAAGTAATTTTTTTTAATGTATTGAAAATAACCTAGAAGAAATATCTGCTCTAGTATGTATTTTTTAGGTGATAAAAAAATATGTATGTATTTGT
>JAGDYQ010000011.1:1355933-1603231 GCA_021962125.1 Bulinus truncatus
CAGCCTATCCCCACCACTCCATTGTCACACATAGAGTATCTCATATATCCGCTTGTTTCATTTTATTAGTTTTCCTATTAACGTGACAGTGAGATATAGTTGATCCCTGGTATAATCATTTCTGGGATAAGTAACTGAACTTACTGGCTAGCAGGAAGACGATTGGTCAATCTCAAAGGACAATCCTTTTATGTATAGCTATTTTCGTTGTCAATAGTTAGTACTTGGTCAATTATTGCAATACGCAACTATGTATATTAGTACTTGGTCAGTTATTGTGGTGACAAATCACTTATTATGGGTATTGTGGTCATTAGTGGCTCATTGTACAAGAATACTTAGGAGCCATTCACTTATTACCTAGTTAATGAGCTTTTTTCTTGATTTTTTTTTAACCCCCTCCCCTGCGTAACGATTATTTTCACCGTCTAAATCATTGCATCATACTTCGGCGTCCTCAACCCCCTCCCCACCCCATAAGGCGTAAATAATAAGTGAACGGACCCTTACTTTGTCGTACACTATATAGGTACCCACCTGGTAATGGTTAGTCATTGTTTATATATATACACACACCTGGTAATTGTAAGTCATTATATATATATATATACATATATATATATATATATATATATATATATGCCTGGTAATGGTTAGTCATTATATAGCCTATATATATACCTGATTGGTCAAGGTCCACAAGTGTGCAACGAATTCCCAGACTCACCTCAGTCAAACTATGCTGATGTATCTCTCATCGTTGTATGACGTCTCTAGTTCATGAATTCTGCATGCCCCTTCATTTCACATTTTGAATCTTCTCCATTCAAACTGCATTTAATATTTTGGTCTAGTAACAGTTAGAGATGAAAGAAATGCAATCCATACTTTTCAATTGATAGCTGTATAGTGTAGACAGTGTCAACAGATACATAACCTCCGGCAAGCAAGTCATATATCTGGTTCAATGTCTTGCTAAACAAGCTAATTACAGTATTTTCTGAACATGTTCTAAAGAAAACTAAGCTCTTACTGTGCATTCCTTCTTAAGTTCAAAGTCATTCATTTTAAAGCCAAAGTCTATAAAGTTCAAGAAGCCATTGACATATTATTGATTGAAGACTTCCATTAAACTTGTTCTCTCTATGTCACCAGTGATAGACTACTGACGACTAATGACGAAACATCAACAGGTCTCTGGTTTATATTGAAGTCAGTAACCAACTTATTTAGACCCAATTCCTTAGTACATCACCAGGCCTGAATTGTATACTGCCAAAAGTAATTTGTTGGTTTTTCCGTGTCTGAAAAATAAAAAAGAGACTTTTTTTTTCACGAAACAGAGTTGATTTTAAAAATCTTAAAACTTTTTTCCCCAAAACATTTGAATACATTTTTCTCACCTATCCAAAAAAAAAAATTTTTTATAGATATTTTCTCCTTAATTAACAAGTGTTATTAAGACATTTTAAAAATAGTGAAGCAGTGTTAGACATTTTAGAATGGTGAAGCCATTGTAGTAAAAAAGTGTTATATTAGTTTCAAATAATCTCTAAATATATATATATGTACATGTAGTAAACTAAGGGTGAGTGTAGAAGCTTGTAAAAATACCCAGTGTCGAATAGGAAGATACAAATACAATAATGGTCCTCATATTATTTAAATATTGGAAATACCTCTTATGTACTTCTAATTTACTTCTTATGTACTTCTTGTTTAAGAAATATAATAAAAACCTTTAACTGCTATACCTAATAAAACATTTTCATTAAAAAATTATCATTTGTATGTAATTAAAAATATCTTTAAATTTGAAAATTGAGTCGGGGATCTTAAATTTCTGTCATGGGAAGTAACTTTCTTAAATGAGTTTTACGATTTTTGTAATGAAAGGGGAGGGTAGTCCACTGACATCTCATTTCATGTCTACATGACAATAAACTATTTTAATTTGTCTACATGACAATAAACTATTTAATTTGTCTACATACGACAATAAACTATTTGAATTTATACATGACAATAAACTATTTTGAATTTGTCTACATGACAATAAACAATTTTAATTTGTCTACATGACAATAAACAATTTTAATTTGTCTACATGACAATAAACTATCTTAATTTGTCTACATGACAATAAACAATTTTAATTTGTCTACATGACAATAAACTATTTGAATTTGTCTACATGACAATAAACTATTTGAATTTGTCTACATGGCAATAAACTATTTGAATTTGTCTACATGACAATAAACGAATTTAATTTGTCTACATGACAATAAACGATATGAATCTGTCTACATGACAATAAACGATATGAATTTGTCTACATGAAAATAAACCATTTAAATTTGTCTACATGACGATAAACTATTTAAATTTGTCTACATGACAATAAACAATTTTAATTGTTTTCTAGTCCATGAATAAGATCTTATATAATCGTAAAAAGATTAATACTTTATAGTTATGTTCATAATGGGAAGAAAATTTGTTCATGTGTACAGTAGTCCCTCCTCAAGAGGAGTACATGTAGCCAGAGAAGTGTCATATGTATGAGATAAAAACACTTGGTTTGATACACTTAGGTAACAAAAAGATTTCCAAGTTCAGGGCAGTTCCTCAAGCGCAGGGCCTGGGTAGGCCGCCCCATTGCCTCCACTACACCCACATGTAAAGCCTGTTGGCGGCGTTAGTAATATGTATTAATTTTGTTTGCACAATACTTTGGTCAATGATATGAATGTATTTTAAAAATCAATGAATAGGACTAGTACTGGTCTTGCAGTATAATCAATTCATTCTAGTTAACCAACTTGACTCTTCAGTGGATTCCTGGGCAATGGGCGTATCTGGGAATGACCGCTTGGTGGAATTCCATGCAGAAAGTCCACAATGCCCAAAGTGCAACCTGTGGATGCAGACAGAACTCCTTAAGGGTGTAGAACATCAGATCAGAAATTCGACAGAACTAAAGTGATTGTGAGTTGGACAATGGTCATTGACAGACATAACATGTCCACCGTCAGATAGAGCGGTCGTCTAAGTCGAGTTCGCTCGAATTCTCTGATCTTGACAAATACATCCTCAAGGTGATAACTATTTTTTATCACAAGGATTGCGCGAACTTTTGTGAATTCCGCCCGAAGCGATTCATTCCCAGACCGCCCGGCCGGAAATCCACTGAAGAAGTCAAGTTAGGGCCAACAGAACGTGCACTGCAAGACCAGTAATTAGTCCTATTCGATGATTTTTAGGTATTCATATCGATGACCAAGTATTGATATGACAAAATTAATACATATTACTAACTCGCTAAAAACAAACAACGAATGGGAGCGACTACCCGGAAGCACAAGCTGAGAACTGCCCTACAAACTTGGAAATCTTTTTTGTTACCTAAGTGTTGTAAAAGCCAAGTGTTTTTATCTTCGCCCTTGACACCTACTCTCTGGCTACGTAACTTTCCCACATCTTGGAGGAGGACTACGTACACATGAACAAATTTAAATTATGAACGCCCAACTACTAAAGGTATTAATCTTTACGTTATAAGATGTATCATGGACTAGAAACAATTAAAATCGTTTATTGTCATGTAGACAAATTTAAATAGTTTATCGTCGTATGGACAAAAATTTAAATAGTTTATTTTCATGTGATTCATATCGTTTAATGTGTGGTCATATCGTTTATTGTCATGTAGACAAATTAAATTCGTTTATTATCATGTAGACAAATTCAAATGGTTATTACCCTCTAATTAATTTAAAATGATTTATTGTCATGTAGACAAATTCAAATAGTTTATTGTCATGTAGACAAATTAAAATTGTTTATTAATGTGTAGACAAATTAAGATAGTTTATTGTCATGTAGACAAATTAAAATTGTTTATTATCATGGATTAAATTAAATTGTTTATTGTCATGTAGTAAATTCAAATAGTTTATTGTCGTATTAGACAAATTCCAATAGTTTATTTTGTCATAATGAACTAAATTAAAAATAGTTTATTATCATAATAATTTATTCCGACTTGTTTATTATCATGTAGGTATGAAAATCGAGATAATCATAGGACTACTATTACAAAATCGTAAAACATTTAAAAGAGATTACATGACAAGTATCTGACTCCAATTTTTAAATTTAAAAGATATTTTTAATTACATACAAATGATAATTTTTTAATGAAAAATGTTTATTAGGTATAGCAGTTAAAGGTTTATTATATTTTAAACAAAATTACATAAATTAAATTGCATAAAGGGTATTTCCAATATTTAACACATGAACCATTATTCTTCTATTTGTATCTTCTATTCGACACTGTATTTTGATGTTTCTCACCCTTAGTTTACCCATGTACATATATATATATTTAGAGATTATTTGAAACTAATATAACACTTTACTGTGAAACTCACCATTCTAAAAATGTCTAACACTGCTTCACTGTTAGCACTTGTTAATTAAGGAGAAAATATCTATAAAAAATTTTTTTGAATAGGTGAGAAAAATGTATTCAAATGTTTGGAAAAAAAAAAGTTTTAAAATTTTAAAATCAACTTTCGTTTCGTGAAAAAAGTCTCTTTTTTATTTTCAACGCAGAAAAACCATCAAACGGCAGTATACGAGATACTGGTACTTTAAAAAAAGTGGGTCTAAATAAGTTGGTTACTGACGCCAATATAAACCAGAGACCTGTTGATATTTCGTCATTAATCTCGTTTAGTAGTCTATCACTAATGTTATAGAAAGAACAAGTTTAATGGAAGTCTTCAATCAATAATATGTCAATGAACTTCTTGTAACATAGACTTTGGCTTTAAATGGATGACTTTTTGAACTTAGAAAAGGAAATGCACAGTAAACTTAGTTTCTTTAGAACTATGTTCAAAATACTGTAATTAGCTTGTTTAGCAAGACATTGAACTAGTATAATATGGAGGTTATTGACACTGTCTACACTATACAACCATCAGTATAGTTCATCTACAACCGTTACTAGACCAAAATATTAAATGCAGTTTGAATGAAAGATTCAAATGAGTGAGGGACAATGCGAAATTCATGAACTAGAACGTCATACGATTGAGATGAAGGTATCAGCATAGTTTGACTGAGTGAGGGTGGGAATTCTACACACTTGTGGACCTTGACCTAATCCAGTATATATATAGGCTATATAATGACTAATACCAGACATATATATATATATATATTATATATATATGTATATATATATATATAATGACTTACGGGGGGGCCCGGGTGGGTATTATATATATAAGCAATATTTAACCGTACCGGAATAATATATATATAGTGTACGACAAAGTAAGGAGTCCGATTCCTTATTATTACGCTGGAGAGGAGGAGGGGTGGAGGACGCTTTCGCGAAAGCAAAAATGATGCGGCAGTTTAGACTGGTAATATCGTGCGAAGAAGGAGTTAAAAATCAAGGAAAAAACTCTGTTAACTAATATTAAGTGAATGGCTCTAAAGAATATTCTTGGCGCAATGAGCCACTAATGACCACAATACCATAATAGTGTTTGTCACCACAATAACTGACAGGGTACTGTATTTGCGTATTTATAATAATTGACCAAGTACTATAATATTAACAACGAAATGGGGATTGTCACTTTGAGATTGACCACTGGCTCTTCCCTGCTAGCCAGTAGGGTCAATTTGCTATCATCCCAAAGCCATACCGAGATCAACTATATCTCACTGTCAGATTATTAATAGGAAAATAATAGAACAAGTGGATATATGAGACACTCTATGTGTGACAATGGAGTGAGTGAAATAGGCCATGGGGTGGGACTGTGGAGAGACAAGTGAAAGACATTAGTCTTAAGTATTATCTGGAATTTAATCGCAAAATTTCATACAGTCAAACTGTTCTTATTTCTTTTGACAGTTTTTCCACAAGGTGGGGAAAAAAAATTGTAAAAAGAACAAACATGCATTCTTGGACTCCCCAGTTTATTGTGCTGACAGAAAACATTGTCTATATGTCACAATATCTATAGTCAGAGCATTGTGTATATTATAATCTATACGTCAGAAAACATTGTCTATATGTCACAATATCTATACGTCCGGAGAAACATTGTCAATATGTCACAATATCCATACGTCGGAGAAACATTGTCAATATGTCACAATATTTATACGTCCAAGAGAAACATTGTCAACAATGTCACAATATCTATACGTCAGATTATATGTCAGAATATATATATATATATATATATATATATATATATATATATATATATATATATATATATATGTCAGAGTATTGTCTTTTATGTCTATTATCTTAATGTTAGAGAAACATTGCCTATATGTCACAATATCTATATGTTATAATTTAAATACATATTATTACATAGCTTTTCTTAAACCGTGTTTATTCATCTGATAAAAAATTTTTTTATCATTTAAGCATCCAATGCACACTATTTATCATATTCAACTGAACTTTTCGTAACAGTGGAATGTATGCCTGTGGAATGAGCAATTCATTTTCATTGGCAGTGGGTGTATGCCACCATATTGACGGAGTTCAATTAATTTCAAAAGCTTCTGAGATTACTTTTAACTCTGAAAAATGATTATACTTAATCTTATGATATCGTCTACAGCGATGAGCACCGCAATAATGAATTCAGTGCTTTAAAACAATAGTTCAGTGCTGGCTGTAGTTTTATGTGCCCTTGGTGTACTTTGTAATACCCTAACAATAATTGCATATCAGTATTGCACTTCACTTTACCCGAACAATAATACCGCTCATTTAACAATAGTACACTCTTTACTAACAATAGTACAATTTGTATCCCAACAAGAGTGCACTATGTACTAAAAATAGTGCACTCTGGCCCCAAGAAGGTGCATATACCTAACAATAGTGCCACTCAAAACGTTTGATAATAATTAGAGCGCCCGCCGAGATGGACGGATGCCTACCTGCTACCCCAACAATAATACACTGAGTACTTGACAATGCCTAACAATAATAAGCAATAGCGCACTCCAGTACCTAACAATAGTACACTCAGTACCCTAACAATAGTACACTCAATACTTCTTGTAACTACACTCTTTACTCGCGGTTATACTTAAATATCGTATTTTTATATTTACATTAACATGGCACTATGCCAATATTTATAACTAATATTTCTGGCAAACGTCACAGTCACCAGCCTATCTTCCCGCCTCCATGTCATTTCACTATCGCCCTATCATGGGGATGAACAGGGGGCATATCACCCGTTAATAAAGGCATATAAGTAATACCCAATCTCATACTCTCAGGGACTTTTTAAAAAAATGTGGTATCGAAAAATACATTGCACTCTTGTAGCAACACCAACAACAACACCGTAACAATAACAACCAAAACAAAACAATAAAAGTAGAAAAGAAAGCATCATAGACTTTGTAATAAGTGTTTGAAACAGAGAAAATCCCGATGGCAAGTGAATATCATGCTGGAGTCCGCCAACCCCATCCCAATTAGTTATATTTTTTTATTTCAGTTTAATACACACACACACATACGCAGAAGTATTTCGGTTTCCAATAACCTGTTTTTTTGGTGGTGTATATTTTTTATTATTGTACACGCGTGTAAATTTAGACAGTTAATTTTCTACGAGATATTATCAACATTGTCTGACGTTTGCACACCATCGTCTGGCATGTTGTATAGGTTGTGACCCGAAATGACTGTTCAACAGTGGCGTTTTGAAAACAAAAATTCCCGGTTTGGTGTTATCTGCTCCATTTTACGCAAAATGAATCAAGCGTAAAAGATTTCACTGGATTTAAAATAATCTGGAATAAAATGTTCGATGTTGTGTTGGTCAAAAGAAAGGAGTCCAAATATTACAGTAAAATCTGAATGTCATAACTAGTCATACATCTGTTATCTGTGTCAATACATTTTTTGTAAGAATTGTGAAGTAATATAACTAACATGCCCACACAAAACTACATAGGCACTGATCAATAGGCTAGGTTATTTTGGTTTCAGGCAAGTCAATTTTTCTGCATTTACATTTAAGCATAATGATAATCTATTGAAATATTTATATCATTTAAATTTTATTTTAGTGCATTTGAATAAAAAGCAACACTATAAAACTTTTTTAAAAAGTTATGATAATAGCAGGTTAATTGGACAACCAAAAAATATATAATAAAAGTAAAATATTGGAATAAAAACTTATATAATTTATTAAGCTGTAATAAAAAAAAGTAAAAAAAATAATTGCTAGATCATGGAAATATTTATAGAATGATCAAGTTACGTAGAAAGATCAAGTACATATTTTTCATCAAAAGATTTGAACAGAATGAGAGCACGCCAGATGTATTTATGTGGTTAACTTGTGTTTAAGGCTGCATAAATGCTGCATTTTTGAATCATGCTTTTTATTGGCAGTGAAGGTGGGGGTGTGACTGGTCGGCAGGCTACAAGTGAGGCACGAGGAGGCTGATCGTTAGGCATGGTGATATCTCCCACGGCTTTTTTCAATTATCGCCACAGTCTTTCTCATTCCCGTCTCTCTCTCTCTCTCTCTCTCACACACACTACACACATACACTCTCTCTCTATATATATCTACTCACACACACACATATATATATATCTAGTTATTTCTCTTTTTTTTAAACGATTTTTGCCATGTATAATTTTTTTAAAGTAATGTTTCTATTCTATATGTTCTCTCCCCTCTTTCTATAAATAATATATATATCTCTCTCTTTCTCTTTTTCATTGTCTCGCTCTCTCCCTAACTAAATCACTCTATCTCTCACTTCGTTTCTCTCTCACTCTCTCTTTTTTATCTTTCTCCTCTTTTATTTCCCTTTGGAGTTTTTCCTCCATGTTTACTAGCGCTATGAGTTTAATCCTGAGTTTCATTAGAGTTTCAAGTCATCAATCAGTTTTTCAAAAAGGGAACTTCACAATCATGGCTACAGGTACCAATATTCATTTCCATTTTCACATTTGTGTTTCATGTTGATAAGAATTTTCACCTGTTATCATCTCAAACAACGGTCTCATGCCTCACGATATTCTGACGCATTATTATTTGTACAATTTAATTCATTTTTTACATGGGATTACTTATTATATGAGATAATAATAAATTGACCGCACATTATGATAAGCGTGTTAAATGTTTTAAAATGAGCATATATGTTTTTTTTTTTTCAAGGTAAGATCTCCTGGCCCCAAAGACTCTTGTAACCATATGAAACTCTATGCTAAAATCTCATAGCCACACCAAACGGGCAGAGCGCATGTCAGACTGCCCAACATGTCTGACCGGCTAAACGAAGCTCGACCTATTCCTTATAATGTCACTATCCATCAACAGGGTCAATATAGTGAGATCATACAGCCCGCGAACAACTGCTGTGTACTGGTGCTGGGAACTTCGTGTGCTCTACCCCTAATGAGGTACTTTGTAATGATTGCGTTATGTTAATGTCACTTTAATTTTTATATTTTAATATATATTTATACTAATTTTCTAATATTATCTTCTATATTATATAAATTACTAATATGTATTCTCTTTAATACTTTAATTACTTTATAATGTGTCTTCTGTAACATTACTTCACTTGTGGCCGTCTTCTGTAACATTACTTCAGTACTTTGTAATATTGTCTTCTGTAACATTACTTCAGTACTGTAATATTGTGTTCTGTAACGGACTTCTTTATAAACGTTCTGCTGTAAGACAAGTACTTTTGTAATATTACGTTCTGTATATTATCTATCTTTGATATTAAATTATCGGAATACTGAAAGTATAAAGACCCAACAATAACCCTACGAGACGAAATTCAACTAAACATGAACACATATAATATGATCCACATATGAACCACATATGAACGGATAAATAATTGCGTCATGTAACTATATCAACTTCTCATAACTGGATGTAATTTCAAGTTTTATTTTACAGTTAACTTGCTGTCGGTTTATAGAGCCAGTGAACGCAACTCTTCCCGTTTGTTTATAGATTTAGATCAGACAATATTTCTTCAACTTTGTTTTTGTATTTGATCAGGTCGGGTAAACGAATTTTGTCTCGTTCATTAGGATCAGAAATCAATTTTTACCGAAGTTGATGAAGTCATAAATAACCGAGGTAAGGGTGAGGGGAAGGAGGACATTGTTATGGAGATATTCAGACAGAGGCAAATGTACAACAATTGGTTTAATTTTTAATGTAGGGTCAAATATCACATGTCTTATTCACTATAATGTGTAATGTTTACCATCCCGCACCGTAATGTATTCACTATACTGTGTAATATTTACCATCCATAATGTATTCACTATGCTGTGTAATGTACCATCCACCGTAATGTATTCACTTATAATGTGTAATGTTTACCATCCACCGTAATATTCACTATAATGTGTAATATTTAATCAATTTTACGGTTAGACATATGAATTAGGCAACATCTCAATATTTAAAAACATGTCTGGAAGTCTGCAGGTGCTATAATGAATGTTTCATAGGAGTAGTTACGCATTATAATAAGACAGAATTACTCGTTGACGTCATCAATTATCGTTCACTATATATATTAATATACTGATTAATTGAGTACGAGGGCCCCCGGTAACTACGATAAAACTATAAAATATTTAATTTTGCCCCCCCCCGAGTAATAGGTCATTTGTGACGTAGTAGATGGACGAGTACTTGAGACAGTGGGATATGACGATAATCGGCCCTGCCCTCTATATATATATATAATATATATATATATATATAACTATATATATATATATATATATACTTTCTCTGAACTCTCCCCCTCTCCCCCGTAGCATTCGGGGGCGGACCGAGACGTAGCCCGGAGAGGGGCGGGGTAATTACATTTTGCTAAGTAGAATAAATAAGCAGGGAGGGCCAGACGATCCCTGGACCCCCGCGCGCGAGCCTGCTCTCTATATATGCTGCTCTCTGAACTATCTCATTGCGGGCTGAAACTGAACAAAGCAGAACCTGTGAATAAACTCATATTGGACCGCAGCATCTGAAAGTGTCATATAAGCAAGCTGACTACCGACCTCTCTGCCAACTCGGAGCACTTAAGCGTCTCTCGGTACAAAGAAATCGGCGTGAGACCTCAGTGCTGCACCTAGGACAATGCCCGAGTACGGACTGGAGCAATGTTCGATCTCGGTCTATGCTCTCTCACTCTCTTTGAACTCTTCTCAGTAATCTGCGAACGTTTAGTCCTCTGGAATGAGGATCCGAACTGCTTGTGTCTCACCATATGGAAGACTGCCATAAGCCAGCAAGCGCCTGTGGTCCGCCAGTCCGAGACCTCAGCAAAGAAGATGATCTACTGATTTCCTCCACACTTCCTACAGTGTCTGCAAAGTGTCGGTATGAATCAACCTCCCAAAGTACTGCGCCAACTAGAGACAGTGCTAAACGAGGACTGGAGCCTGCTCCGCCTAAGCTTCCGCCACGGGTCAGTTTTGGACGGCCTGCGTTGAGTGAGTCTGCACTCCCACACAGACCCCCATCCATTATAATTGTGTCGGATTAAACTCTTTTCATGTCACAGTAAATCCAAGTTTTTACAAACTTTAATTACAGCTATAATTATGTCCAAATTTGTTTAACCAGAACTGTCGGTAAACAGATATGGGTGTATGTATAATGAGCTACAAATAATGTCCAAAATTCCCAACAGACTTGTCAGTAAAGCCCAAGATATAGTCTATGTATAATGACTACAAATAATGTCTAAATTTCTTTAACCAGACGTCGTAGACTAGATATGGGTCTATGGCCGTGTGAGCTTACAAATAATGTCCAAATTTGTTTAACTATTGTCAGTAAACAAAAGGTAGAAGTGTATGTATAATGTTGAACTCTTACCTGAAAGTGTGAATAGGTCATGGAATTTTTCAAAGAGCATCTTTCTTTTCAGTGGTCAGTCTTTTTGTCTGATCTGCTTTATCAAGTGTTTCCTGAATAAGACGCAGTGATGTAAGTTGTAAAATTAAATATCAATTACTAGTGTGTGTGTGAAGTAATCATAATGACTACAAGTTATATACGTACATAGTACCAGTTTAGGTACATCGAATGAATTTTAAATAGTGAGTACATAATATAAGTACTTTTGTGTAGTATAAATTTTAATATGAGGCCACGTTATATAAGTACTTGATATGAATATATTGTGATAGTGCCTCGTATTGATAAATTAAGTGAGTAAATCATGTAAGTACATCATGTTACTACCCGAACGCACTGTTTCAATTAATTATATTTGCAAACGTGTATAACAGTATGGCGGTATCAAACAAAATACATTGTTAAATGTGTATTTATTTTACGTCTATTTGTGAATATATAGTCCCCTATATTATAAAATTGTATTAGTTAACTTCCACATATTGACAAATACCTTTTTCCTACAGACTACATATAGGCTTTTGCGAAAAAAAAAAACAACTAAACACACAGAAAAGAAAATCTGGCATCGAACAAAATGTTTTTCATATTGAATAGAAATTTAGACAGTTGATGATATCTTTATGTAAATGATTAATGAAAATACAAATTTATATTTCACTACGAAATATAATATTTGAGTGTTGTGTTAATACATCATAGAAAATTCAACTTTAATAATTTATAACCGACATAAATTAAAATCACAGACCGTATCAATAAATTAATACATTTAAACCCTTTGATTTCTAG
The DNA here is from genome assembly GCA_021962125.1 of Bulinus truncatus. NCBI lineage: Eukaryota > Metazoa > Mollusca > Gastropoda > Planorbidae > Bulinus > Bulinus truncatus. The sequence goes on from JAGDYQ010000011.1 coordinate 1,368,740, forward strand.
TGAAATTATACAACCTTGTCAATGTTCATTGAAATAGTCTCTTCATGCACACCAGACATACTTAAAATCTACATTGATATAATATAAATACTGGCAACACTCGATACCCCCGTAGAAGTATATCCCCTTAGGCTTCATCAGTAGACTGGAGTTATTTTGGTTTCGAACTAGCGATCCAATGATTTAAACTGGAAAACTGTTGTATTGAATAATTTATAAACTCTTTTTTCAACACAGAACTCAAATCTATATTATTTTTTATTAGATGAGGAAATAATATAAATAGACAAAGTTGTTTTAAAAGCGATTGGAGCAAAATATCTAGAAGGATTAGAATGCGTTAATTCAAAAACTTTTGATTCTGGAAATGTTAATTTGGTTTCGAATTTAAAGTACTTAACATCATATTAAAAAAAAATGCATGTTTTGTATAAAAGCAACATAACGTACAAAAACATTGATATTACGAGAATCGTAAAACATTTATGAAACTTTAAGGTTGGCATTTTTTTAGAAAACACCAAAGATAAAAAAACAAGGAAAAAAACAATTAACGCAAAAATCGATTTAAATAAACGGAAGGATTAAACGTAAGCGGGGAATCGAATTATGAAAATATCGTATACTATTAATATATAATCTATATTTATATATTAATAATTAATATGTTATTCATATGACATAATTATATATTATTTATATGACATATATTTATGAAATTATATATTGGATTATTTAACATAATTATTTATATTTATTTATATATATTTATGAAGTGTTGTTTATTTATTTATGAGGGTATATGTTGTTTTTATATATTTTATGAGTATATGTTATTATAACACATGAGTCTATATTATTTATATGACATAATGTGTGTATGATATTTGTGAAATTATATGTTGTTTACATATTAATAATTATTATGTTAACTTATATAATATGAGTCTATGTTATTTATATGACATGAGTGTATGTTATTTATTTTGAATGAAATTATATATTGTTATATGACATGAGTGTATATTATTATATAGGCATAGTATATATATATATATATATATATATATAGATATCAAATTACGTAATAATAATTTACAAAATGTTCTAAAAATTATGTGACAGTCATCAAGACTCCTAAAACTCTAATGGACCATAAGAGTACATGGTAAACGATCAGCCGTGTGTCTGTAGTTGGTCGTTAGATAAATATTAACATTTACATTGTCAGGATGGAGTCCTAGCGCTAAAAGGCCACCAAATGTTGACGGGAGTGGGAAATTGAAGTGTCCTCTCTAAAAATAGATGCATGAAAATTTAATTTCAAACCTTTTCTTCAATAAGTTTGAATTTAAATTTATATCAACAAGAAATTATAAAATGAAAGTTGTAATAAAACAAATTTCTAGTTAATTATTTTTCCGCTCTAATTTCCGGTCACGCATTCATCCACACGTAGTCTAAACCTGTCCTCTAGACCCCACCTTTATCAGCGATCTAATTGGCACTAAATATTGCCAAATAATTAAATCAAAGCTATAAAATTTAATGTGATACCATTATTAATTTAATGTATCACTGCATGAATATATAAAATATGATTTACATAAATATATGTAATATGATTTACATGAATATATGTAATATGATTTACATAAATATATGTAATATGATTTACATGGATATATGTAATATGATTTACATGGGTATATGTAATATGATTTACATGAATATATGTAATATGATACAATATTACATGGAATATATGTAATATGATTGCATGGAGTATATGTAATATGATTGCTTACATGATGAAGCTATATGGCAAGACATGATGTTTGACTGTTTTGTCCGTGTGAAATATATCACATATGCGATGGACATTTTCTCTGATAAGTGAGACAAACTGCTAAGCAATCCTCATTAGGCTAGATTATGTCATCAAGCTGCGGTACAAAATTTAAATGAAAATGTTTATGTTATGTAGGCAAAATTTAATACAATACAACTATATTGTTGTTAATGTTATGTTAGCAAGGTGAAAATACATTGTAGAAGTTATTGACAATTTTAACGTTCAATTCATGCAAATTAGAAAATTGTGCTGCTAAAATCTTATTTCTAGTAATACGGACATTTTTCAGCAGAATTCCATGTGAAAAAATATGCAATTACCAGTTATCTTTCGACACAGAAAACTTGTTCTAAATTAAGGAAGTATTTTCTTATTAATTTTTTTAAATATTCGACTACTTTTGTGAAGCGCATTCCTCTTTCACCTGTGCTGATATTTATTTTCAATGAACTGGTGATTTGATATTACATGATTTCTCTTTTATGTTTGTTTTTTGAAATCTATCTTCACGTTGTATATATCGGCCTTTAATAGCGCAGACTCCTGTACTAATAATACACAAGTATTGTTGATGCAAATATATTAATACACGTAATGCGTCATTAAAAATCGAAATATTTTTTTTGTATTTAGTGTTAGTAAAAATCTTTTTTTAAAACTCTTGGAGTGAATCTCAACATACTAGTATATTTTATTCAATAAAAAAGTCTACAACCTATATTTAAACTAACACTAAACAGCTGTCGTTTTGAACTGCTCGTCTGTATAGTATACACTGATAGAAAAACCACCATGATACAAAAATGTCTAGATATCGAATATATATACACTGAAACCTCGTCTGAGTTGAATGTTAATATTACCAACCGTCATTAACTACAGAAGTATGTGTCGACTGGTGTCTACAAATAGCATCGGAGACAATGAAGTAAAACAGGAAATTGGCAGTTAATATTTGTTATACACATTTATTTCTTCGGGTTAGAGTGATGGGATTAAAATTTTCTGACTACAAGTACTTGCGGTCAGTTCTAGGCGAGTACAGAGCTATTCTTTGGTAACTTGGACGACGTTTTGAGTACAGAGCGAGTATTTGTTTAGTTTTGAGTACCAAAAACTGTCTGCCTGTTTAGCTTTATTTGTTTAGTTTTAGTACAAAACTATCTACCTATTTATTTGTTGGTTTTAGCCTTAATGGGAATTGAAACTGACTTAAATCGTTGTTTTTGCGTCTGTCAATAACTTGCCCATCAACAACTTGTCTTCAATAGCGACCCATGAAAGTCTGGACTTCATCTGCAGGGGCGAGGAGAGGTCTTGAAATGGTGCAGTGGAGGAAGGAGAACGAAAAGGCTATATCATAAAAGAATCAGCCAATAGATAAATAAAAGTTGAAGAGAAAATTATAGGATATACTTCCATTTTTATTTTTACACCAAAAGCTGTTAAATTCGTAATATTTCGCGACAGGTTTATCGAAATGTCTGGTTTAACGATATGATGACACAATATCCATATTTACTACAATATGTACCAATATTTAATATAAAATGTACCGATATTTGAAAACCCATTGTACCGATATTAAACGCAATATGCACATACACTCGAACATACTCCACTTCCATATAATGGACTAAATTCCCTTCCCATGGATTTCCCGCATCTTCCCATATGCATATTATCTAAGGCCACATTACTTCCATGGACTCCTGTGCTCCCCGCCCAGACTCCGACATCTCCCATGGGCTCCCGCTACTCCCCATGGACTCTCATGAGACTCCCCACACTCCTCCCATGGACTCCACAGCTCCCACATACTCTCATGAACTCCGACATACTCCAACAGACTCCCCACAGCTCCCACATGCTCTCATGGGCACCCACATACTCCCAGACTCCACAGCTCCCACATGCTCTCATAGACTCCACAACTCCCACAGCTACTCTCATAGACTCCCACATACTTCCATGGGCTCCCATCCCACATGCTCTCATGGGCATATATGGGACTTCCACAACTTCCACATACTCTCACACACGCTCATAGACTCCTGCCCATGGGCTCTGGCTCCATGCTCTCATAGACTCCCACATACTCATGGGCTCTGGCTCCAGCTATATAAATGAGACTCCCACAGCTCCAGCCTGCTCTCATGGACTCCCACATACTCCATGGGCTCACATACACATATACTCTCATGGGCTCCCGCATGCTCCTGCAACTCCAACATGCTCTCATGAACTCCCACAGCTCCAGCTAACCATGGACTCACAGCTCCACATGCGCTCCATAGACTTCCCGCAACCTCCCGTAACTCCCATGGATCCCACCTTCCCTGCCTAGACTCCCTTCCATAGACTCCCACAACTCCCAAACTCTCTCATAGACTTACATACTCCCATGAACTCCCTAGCTCACATGCTCTCATGAACTCCACATGCTTCATAGACTCCACAACACATGCCACATAGACTTCCCACCCTTCCACATGCTCCTTTCAGCCCATGCCATGGACTCCCACAACTCCCATACTCCATGGGCTCCACAGCTCCTGCATGCCCACAGACTCCCACAGCTCCCACATGCTCCCGCGGGCTCCCAACTCCCACATGCCATGGGCTCACACAGCTCCCACATGCTCCATGGATACCACATACTCTCATAGACTCCCACATACTCTCATAGACTCCCACATACTCCTCGCTAGACTCCCACAACTCCCACATACTCTCATAGACTCCCTACTCTCTAGACTTACAACTCCCACATACTCTCATAGACTCCACATACTCCCCATAGAATCCCACAACTCCCACATACTCATAGACTCACATACTCTCCCTATAATAGACTCCCACAATACATGCCCATGGGCTCAAAAACTCCACATACTCCCATGGGCTCACGCCTTTCCCATAGACTCACAAATGCTTCCATAGTATACAGCTCCCATACTCCATAGACTCCCACATTCTCCCATAGACTCCCACAGCTCCATTGCTCTCCCATGAACTCATTCTCACATAGACTCACATTCTCACATGAACTCCCACAACTCCTACGTTCTCCCATAGTGCTCCCACATTCTCCATAGACTCCTAGCTCCCACATAATCCCATAGACTCCCACAACTCCCATACTCCCATGAACTCCCATACTCCCATGGGCTCACATGCTTCCATAGACTCCCACAACTCCATGCCCATGGGCCCCAAAACTCCACATATATGAACTCCACATACTCCATAGACTCCCACATGCCATGGCTCCCCCAACTCCCCCGCTATTCCCATAGACTCCAAAGCTCCCCCCCCTCCTGTCTCCACATGCTCCATAGACTCAAATGCTCAAGCAGACTCCATAGCCATTCCCCACAACTCCATTCTATGAACTCTCCCATAGACTCCACCTTCTCCCATAGACTCCCCAACTCCACATTCTCCCATGAACTCCCACATTCTCCCATAGACTCCCACAACTCCCACATAATCCCATGAACTCCCACAACTCCCACATACTCAATGAACCACTTCTCCCATAGACTCCCACATCTTCCATAGACTCCCACAACTCCACATGCTCCCCATGAACTCCCAAAACTCCCCACATGCTCCCCCACTTCTGAATCATGCCCATGAACTCCACCTGCTTCCATAGACTCACAACTCCACATTCACTCCCATAGACTCCCACATGCTTCCATAGACTCACATACTTCCATGAACTACAACTCCCACATACTCCCATGGACTCCACATACTTCCATAGACTCCCACATACTCCTTGTTCACATACTTCCATATACTCCACAACTGCCACATGTCTCCATAACTCCCACATACTCCTGGGCTCACATGCTCATAGACTCCCACAACTCCCACCTTCTCTGAAATACTCCAATGAACTCCCACAACTCCCACATACTCCCATAGACTCTAGCTCCCATAATCCATGAACTCCACCAGCTCCACAACTCCCACATGCTCATGGAACTCCACAGCTCCTATCTCCATAGACTCCCACATAACTCCCATAGACTCCACATACTCCATAGACTCCCACATACTCCCATAGACTCCACAACTCCCACATACTCATAGACTCCCACAACTCCTCCCATAGACTCCCACAACTCCCATATACATAGACTCCACAACTCACACGAAACTCCATACTCCCATGAACTCCCACCTCCCATGGAGCTCTCAACTCCACATACTCCCATAGACTCCCACAACTCCCACAGCACTCCCATGAGCTCCCACAACTCCCACAAACTCCATAGACTCCACAACCCACATATTCCATAGAGCTCCAAAAACTCCCACCCTTGGAGCTCCCACATACTCCCATAGACTCCCAAATACTTCCATGACTCCCACAACTCCCACATACTCCCCATGGAGCTCCCACAACTCCAACATACTCCCATAGACTCCCCATTACTCACAGACTCCATTCTCCCATAGACTCTAACTCCATTCTCTCCATAGACTCATTCTCCATAAGACTCACAGCTCCCACATAATCCCATAGACTCCACAACTCCACATACTCCAATGAGGCTCCACATACTCCCATAGACTCCACTTCCATAGACTCCACAACTCCCCATGCTGCAGACTCCCAAAACTCCCACATACTCCCATGAACTCCCACATGCTCCAAGACTCCCACATACTTCCATGAACTCACAACTCCCACATGCTCCCATAGACTCCCACATCACTTCCATAGACTCCCACATGCTTCCGCCTTCCACAACTCCTTCTCCATGGGCCCTCCCACATAGCCCATAGACTCCCACAGCTCCCACAACCTCCCATAGACTCCCATACTTCCATGCTCTCCCACAACTGCCACATACTCCCATAGTCCCCACATACTCCCGCAGACTCCCACATACTCCCATAGACTCCCACAACTCCCACATACTCCCAAATACTCAATAGACTCCCTGGCTCACATACTCCACGGAGCTCACAACTCCCACAACTCCCACAACTCCCACATACTCCCATAGACTCCCACAACTCCCACATACTCCATAGACTCCCACATACTTCCATAGCTCCCACAACTCACATACTCCCATGAACTCCCATACTCCATGAGCTCCCACATGCTCCCATAGACTCCCACATACTCCCATAGACCCCACAACTCACATACTCCCTCAGACTCCCACAACTCCCATAGACTCCCACAACTCCCACATACTCCCATAGACTCCCACAACTCGACTCCCACCTGCTCCCGCCTCCCATAGACTCCCACTACTCCCATAGACTCCCAAACTCTTCCATAGACTCCCACAACTCCCACATCTCCCATGAGACTCCACAACTCCGACATACTCCCATAGACTCCCTGCTCACAGCACTCCCTTAGACTCCCACAACTCCCACACTCCCATAGACTCCCACAACTCCACATACTATCATAGACTCCCGAAACTCCCACATACTCCCATGACTCCCACAACTCCCACATACTCCCATAGACTCCCACAGCTCCCACAACTCCCATACTCTCAAAGACTCACACAACTCCACATACTCTCATAGACTCCCACATGCCCTCCCCTTAGACTCCACAACTCCCACATACACTCATAGACTCCCACAACTCCCACATACTCTCATAGACTCCCACATACTCTCATAGACTCCCCACAACTCCCACATACTCTCATGAACTCCCACTCTCATAGACTCCCACAACTCAAAAATAACTCTCATGACTCCCACAACTCCCACATACTCTCATAGACTCCCACACATACTCCCATGAACTCTTACAACTCCACATGCTCCAGACTCCACAACTCCCACATACTTCCATGAGCTCCACAACTCACATACTCACATAGACTCCCACATACTCCCATAGACTCTTACAACTCCACATACTCCCATAGACTCCTATCCACATACTTGAGACTCCCACAACTCCCACCTTTCTCCAATAGACTCCCACATACTCCATAGACTGCACATACTTCCATAGACTCCCACAACTCACATACACCCATAGACTCCCAAAACTCCCACATACTCCCATAGACTCCCACATACTCCCATAGACTCCGACATACTCCCATAGACTCCCGCCTCCCCATAGACTCTCATAGACTCCCACATACTCCCATAGACTCCCACAACTCCCACATACTCTCATAGACTCCGTCATACTCCATAGACTCCCACAACTCCCACATACTCCTCATCAGACTCCCATACTCCCCATAGACTCCCACAACTCCCATACTCTCATAGACTCCCACAACTCCCACATACTCTCATAGACTCCCACATACTTCCATAGACTCCCACATGCTCCCACATACTCTCATAGACTCACATACTCCCATAGACTACAACTCCCACACACTCTCATAGACTCCCACATACTCCCATAGACTCCCACAACTCCTATACTCTCATAGACTCCACATACTCTCATAGACTCCCACAACTCCCACATACTCTCATAGACTCCCACAACTCCCACATACTCTCATAGACTCCCACATACTCCCATAGACTCCACAACTCCCACATACTCTATTAGACTCCCACATACTCCCATAGACTCCCACAACTCCAACATACTCTCATAGACTCCCATACTCCCATAGACTCCCACATACTCCCATAGACTCCCACATACTTCCATAGACTCCCACAACTCCACATACTCCCATAGACTCCCAAAACTCCCACATACTCCCATAGACTCCCACATACTCCCATAGACTCCCACATACTTCCATAGACTCCACAACTCCCATATTCCATAGACTCCAAACTCCCACATACTCCCATAGTCTCCCACATACTCCCATAGACTCCCAAATACTTCCATAGACTCCCACAACTCCACATACTCCCATGACTCCCACAACTCCGACATACTCCCATAGACTCCCACATTCTCCCATAGACTCCACATTCTCCCATAGACTCCCACAACTCCCATTCTCCCATAGACTCCCACATTCTCCCATAGACTCCCACAACTCCCACATAATCCCATAGACTCCCACAACTCCCACATACTCCAATAGACTCCCACATACTCCCATAGACTCCCATACTTCCTTAGACTCCACAACTCCCACATACTCCCATAGACTCCCAAAACTCCCTTCTCCCATAGACTCCCACTCCCATAGACTCCCACATACTTCATAGACTCCCACAGCTCCCACATACTCCTTAGGCTCCCCACATACTTCCATAGACTCCATACTTCCATAGACTTCTAACTCACATACTCCCATAGACTCCACATACTTCCATAGACTCCACAACTCCACATGCCCATAGACTCCCACATACTTCCATATACTCCCACAACTGCCACACATACTCCCATAGACTCCCATACTCCCATAGACTCCCACATGCTCCCTGGAGCTCCTGGCTCACATACTCCCAAATACTCCAATGAGCTCCCACAACTCCACATGCTCCCATAGACTCACACAACTCCCCCATAATCCCATAGACTCCAGCTCCCACAACTCCCATACTCCCATAGACTCACAACTCCCATACTCCCATAGACTCCCACATACTCCCATAGACTACATACTCCCACATACTCCCATAGACTCCCACAACTCCCACATACTCCATAGACTCCACAACTCCCACATAGACTCCCACAACTCCCACATACTCCCATAGACTCCCATACTCATAGACTCCCACATACTCCCATAGACTCCCACATACTCCATGGAGCTCCTACAACTCCCATACTCCCATAGACTCCACAACTCCCACATACTCCCATAGACTCCCACAACTCCCACAAACTCCCATAGACTCCACAACTCACATATTCCCATAGACTCCAAAAACTCACATACTCCCATAGACTCCCACATACTCCCATAGACTCCAAATACTTCCTTAGACTCCCCACAACTCCCACATGCCCCATAGACTCCCACAACTCAAACTGCTCTCCCATAGACTCCACATTCTCCCATAGACTCCCACATTCTCCCATAGACTCCCACAACTCCCACATTCTCCCATAGACTCCCACATTCTCCCATAGACTCCCAACTCCCACATAATCATAGACTCCCACAACTCCCACATACTCCAATAGACTCCACATACTCCCATAGACTCCCACACTTCCATAGACTCCCACAACTCCCACATACTCCCATAGACTCCCAAAACTCCCACATACTCCCATGAACTCCCATACTCCCATAGACTCCCACATACTTCCATAGACTCCCACAACTCCCACATACTCCCATAGACTCCCACATGCTTCCATAGACTCCCACATACTTCCATAGACTTCACAACTCCCACATACTCCATAGACTCCCACATACTTCCATAGACTCCACAACTCCCACATACTCCCATAGACTCCCACATACTTCCATATACTCCCACAACTGCCACATACTCCCATAGACTCCCACATACTCCCATAGACTCCCACATACTCCCATGGGCTCCACAACTCCCACATACTCCCCAAATACTCAATAGACTCCCACAACTCCCACATACTCCCATAGACTCCCACAACTCCCACATACTCCCATAGACTCCCACAACTCCCACAACTCCCACATACTCCCATAGACTCCCACAACTCCCACATACTCCATAGACTCCCACATACTTCCATAAACTCCCACAACTCCCACATACTCCCATAGACTCCCATGCTCCCATAGACTCCACATACTCCCATAGACTCCCACATACTCCCACCAGACTCCCACAACTCCCACATGCTCCCATAGACTCCCACAACTCCCATAGACTCCCACAACTCCCACATACTCCATAGACTCCCACAACTCACACGACTCCCATACTCCATAGACTCCCACATACTCCCATAGACTCACCACAACTCCCACATACTCCCGCAGACTCCCACAACTCCCACATACTCCTAGACTCCCACAACTCCCACAAACTCCCATAGACTCCACAACTCCCCTTCTCCCGCAGACTCCCCCAAAACTCCCACATACTCCCATAGACTCCCACAACTCCCACATACTCCCATAAACTCCCGAAACTCCCACATACTCCCATAGACTCACAACTCCCACATACTCCCATAGACTCCCACAACTCCCACAACTCCCACATACTCTCAAAGACTCACACAACTCCCATACTCTCATAGACTCCCACATACTCTCATAGACTCCCACAACTCCCACATACACTCATAGACTCCCACAACTCCCACATACTCATAGACTCCCACATCTCTCATAGACTCCCACAACTCCACATACTCTCATAGACTCCCACATACTCTCATAGACTCCCACAACTCCAAAATACTCATAGACTCACAACTCCCACATACTCACATAGACTCCCACATACTCCCATAGACTCATACAACTCCCACATACTCCATAGACTCCCACAACTCCCACATACTTCCATAGACTCCCACAACTCCCATACTCTCATAGACTCCCCATACTCCCATAGACTCTTCCACAACTCCCACATGCTCCCACAGACTCCCCAACTCCATACTTCCATAGACTCCCACAACTCCCACATACTCCAATAGACTCCCACATACTCCCATAGACTCCCACATACTTCCATAGACTCCCACAGCTCCCACATACACCCATAGACTCCCAAAACTCCACATACTCCATAGACTCCCACATACTCCCATAGACTCCGACATACTCCCATAGACTCCCACATACTCCCATAGACTCTCCTTAGACTCCCACATACTCCCATAGACTCAGCTCCCACATACTCTCATAGACTCCGACAGCACTCCCATAGATTCCCACAACTCCCACATACTCTCACAGGAGCTCCACATACTCCCATAGACTCCCACAACTCCACATACTCTCATGAACTCCCACAACTCCCACATACTCTCATAGACTCCCACATACTTCCATAGACTCCCACATGCTCCCACATACTCTCATAGACTCCCACAGCATACTCCCATAGACTCCTAGCTCCCACATACTCTCATAGACTCCCCACAACTCCCACATACTCTCATAGACTCCCACATACTCCCATAGACTCCCACAGCTCCCACATACTCTCATAGACTCCCATGCTCCCATGAGCTCCCACAACATACTCTCATAGACTCCCACAACTCCCACATACTCCCATAGACTCCCACAACTCCCACATACTTCATAGACTCCCACAACTCCACATACTCCATAGACTCCCACAACTCCCACATACTTTCATAGACTCCCACATACTTCCATAGACTCCCACAACTCCCATACTCTCATAGACTCCCACATACTCCCATAGACTCCCACAACTCCCCACATACTCTCATAGACTCCCATACTTCCATAGACTCCACAACTCCCTATGCATCTCATAGACTCCCACATACTCCATAGACTCCCACAACTCCCACATACTTCCATAGACTCCCACAACTCCCACATACTCCTCATAGACTCCACATACTCCCATGAACTCTTACAACTCCTTCATACTCCATAGACTCCCACAACTCCACATACTTCCATAGACTCCACAACTCCCACATACTCCAATAGACTCCCACATACTCCCATAGACTCCTATTACTTCCTGGGCTCCCACAACTCACACATACACCCATAGACTCCCAAAGCTCCCACATACTCCATAGACTCCACATACTCCATAGACTCCGACATACTCACATAGACTCCCACATACTCCCATAGACTCTCATAGACTCCCACATACTCCATAGACTCCCACAACTCCCACATACTCTCATAGACTCCGACATACTCCCATAGACTCCCACAACTCCCACATACTCTCATGAACTCCCACACATACTCCCATAGACTCCCACAACTCCCACATACTCTCGCCAGACTCCCCAACTCCACATACTCTCTTAGACTCCCACATACTTCCATAGACTCCCACATGCTCCCACATACTCATAGACTCACATACTCCCATAGACTCTAACTCCCACATACTCTCATAGACTCCCACAACTCCCACATACTCTCATAGACTCCCACATACTCCCATAGACTCCCACAACTCCCACATACTCATAGACTCCCCCACTCCCATAGACTCCCACAACTCCAACATACTCTCATAGACTCCCACAACTCCACATACTCCCATAGACTCCCACAACTCCCACATACTTCCATAGACTCCCACAACTCCCACATACTCCCATAGACTCCCACAACTCCCACATACTCATAGACTCCCACATACTTCCATAGACTCCCACAACTCCCATACTCTCATAGACTCCCACATACTCCCATAGACTCCCACAACTCCCACATACTCTGTAGACTCCCACATACTTCCATAGACTCCCACAACTCCCACATACTCTCATAGACTCCCACATACTCCCATAGACTCCCACAACTCCAACATACTCTCATAGACTCCCACAACTCCCACATACTCCCATAGACTCCCACAACTCCCACATGGAGCTCCCACAACTCCCACATACTCCCATAGACTCCCACAACTCCCACATACTTTCATAGACTCCCACATACTTCCATAAACTCCCACAACTCCCACATACCCTCATAGACTCCCACATACTCCCATAGACTCCCACAACTCCCGCATACTCTCATGAACTCCCACATACTTCCATAGACTCCCACAACTCCCACATACTCCCGCGGAGCTCCCCCAACTCCCACATACTCCCACTAGACTCCAACTCCCACATACTCCCATAGACTCCCACAACTCCCACATACTCCCATAGACTCCCACAACTCCCACATACCATGAACTCCCACAACTCCCACATACTCACATAGACTCCAACTCCCACATACTCCCATAGACTCCCACAACTCCCATACTCCCATAGACTCCACAACTCCCCCATACTCTCATGGAGCTCATACTCTCATAAGACTCCCACATGCTCTCATAGACTCCTAGCTCCCACATACTCTCATGAGCTCCCGCCTCTCATAGACTCCCACAACTCCCACATACTCTCATAGACTCCCACATACTCTCATAGAATCCCACAACTCCCTTCTCATAGACTCCCACAACTCCCACATACTCCCATAGACTCCCACAACTCCACATACTCCCATGAACTCCCACAACTCCACATACTCCCATAGACTCCACAGCTCACAACTCCCACATACTCTCAAGACTCACACAACTCCCACATACTCTCATAGACTCACATACTCTCATAGACTCACAACTCCCACATACTCACTTAGACTCCTAGCTCCCACATACTCTCACTTAGACTCCCACATCTCATAGACTCCCACAACTCCCACATACTCTCATAGACTCCCACATACTCTCATAGACTCCCACAACTCCAAAATACTCTCATAGACTCCCACAACTCCCACATACTCTCATAGACTCCCACATACTCCATAGACTCTTACAACTCCCACTTCTCCCATAGACTCCCACAACTCCCACATACTTCCATAGACTCCCACAACTCCCACATACTCTCATAGACTCCCACATACTCCCATAGACTCTTACAACTCCCACATACTCCCATAGACTCCCACAACTCCCACATACTTCCATAGACTCCCACAACTCCCACATGCTCCAATAGACTCCCACATACTCCCATAGACTCCCACATACTTCCATAGACTCCCACAACTCCACATACACCCATAGACTCCAAAACTCCCACATGCCCATAGACTCCACATACTCCCATAGACTCCGACATACTCCATAGACTCCCACATACTCCCATGTACTCTCATGAACTCCCACATACTCCCATAGACTCCCAAGCTCCCACATACTCTCATAGACTCCGACACTTCTCCCATAGACTCCCCAACTCCCACATACTCTCATAGACTCCCACATACTCCCATAGACTCCCACAACTCCCATACTCTCATAGACTCCCACAACTCCCACATACTCTCATAGACTCCCACATACTTCCATAGACTCCCACATGCTCCCACATACTCTCATAGACTCCCATCTCCCATAGACTCCCACAACTCCACATACTCTCATAGACTACCACAACTCCCACATACTCCATAGACTCCCACATACTCCCAAGAGAAACTCCCATACTTCCATAGACTCCCACATACTTCCATAGACTTCCACAGCTCCACATACTCCCATAGACTCCCATATACTTCCATAGACTCCCACAACTCCCACATACTCCCATAGACTCCACATACTTCCATATACTCCCACAACACCACATACTCCCATAGACTCCCAAATACTCCCATAGACTCACATACTCCCAGACTCCCACAACTCCCACATACTCCCAAATACTGTAGTCCCACAACTCCCACATACTCCCATAGACTCCCCATCCCCACATACTCCCATAGACTCCACAACTCACAACTCCCACATACTCCCATAGACTCCCACAACTCCCACATGCCCATAGACTCCCACATACTTCTCAAACTCCCCAACTCCACAGCCTCCCATAGACTCCCACAACTCCCACATACTCCTTGAGCTCCCACATCACTTCCATAAACTCCCACAACTCCCACATACTCCCATAGACTCCCACAACTCCCATAGACTCCCACAACTCCCATACTCCCGCAGACTCCCCAACTCCTCGACTCCCACATACTTCCATAGACTCCCACATGCTCCCAGGCTCCTACAGCTCCCACATACTCCCGCAGACTCCCCACAACTCCCACATGCTCCCGCAGACTCTAGCTCCCACAAACTCCAGGACTCCCACAACTCCCACATACTCCCATAGACTCCAACTACCACATACTCCCATGAGCTCACAACTCCCACATACTCCCATAGACTCTAGCTCACATACTCCCATAGACTCCCACAACTCCCACATACTCAGACTCCTAGCTCTAGCTCCCACATACTCTCAAAGACTCACACAACTCCTGTACTCATAGACTCCCATACTCTCATAGACTCCCACAACTCCCACATACACTCATAGACTCCACAACTCCCACATACTCTCATAGACTCCCACATACTCCCTCATAGACTCCCACACAACTCCCACATACTCTCTGAGCTCCCACATACTCTCATAGACTCCCACAACTCCCATACTCTCATAGACTCACAACTCCCACAAACTCTCATAGACTCCCACATACTCCATAGACTCACAACTCCCACATACTTTCATAGACTCCCATACTCCCATAGACTCCCAGAAACTCCAACATACTCTCATAGACTCCCAACTCCCTTCTCCCATAGACTCCATTTCCCACATACTTCCATAGACTCTAGCTGCTCCCATAGACTCCACAACTCCCACATGCTCCCATACTCCCATAGACTCCCACAACTCCCACATACTCTCATAGACTCCACATACTCCCATAGACTCCCACAACTCCCATACTCTGCATAGACTCCCACATCTTCCATAGACTCCCACAACTCCCACATACTCTAGACTCCCTGTCCACATACTCCCATAGACTCCCACAACTCCCACATACTTACATAGACTCCCACAACTCCCACATACTCCCATAGACTACCACAACTCCCATACTCCCATAGACTCCACAACTCCCCCTTACTCTATAGACTCCTACAACTCCCACATACTCCCATAGACTCCCACAAATCCCACATACTCCCATAGACTCCCACAACTCCCAAATACTCTCAAAGACTCACACAACTCCCTCTCCATGAACTCCCACATACTCTCATAGACTCCCACAACTCCCACATACACTCATAGACTCACAACTCCCACATACTCTCATAGACTCCCACATACTCTCATAGGCTCCCACAACTCCCACATACTCTCATAGACTCCCACATACTCTCATAGACTCCCACAACTCCCACATACTCTCATAGACTCCCAAATACTTCCATAGACTCCCAACTCCCCACATACTCCCATAGACTCCCACATTCTCCCATAGACTCCCACAACTCCCAAATACTCTCAAAGACTCACACAACTCCCACATACTCTCATGAACTCCCACTATACTCTCATAGACTCCCACAACTCCCACATACACTCATAGACTCCCACAACTCCCACATACTCTCATAGACTCCCATACTCTCATGGCTCCCACAACTCCACATACTCTCATAGACTCCCACAACTCCCACATACACTCATAGACTCCCACAACTCCCATACTCTCATAGACTCCCACATACTCTCATAGGCTCCCACAACTCCCATGCTCTCATGAGCTCTACTCTCATAGACTCCCCAACTCCCATACTCTCATAGACTCCCAAAAACTTCCATAGACTCCCACAACTCCCACATACTCCCATAGACTCCCACATACTTCCATAGACTCCCCCAACTCCCACATACTCCCATAGACTCCCAAAACTCCCACATACTCCCATAGACTCCTCCCCATAGACTCCCACATGCTTCCATAGACTCCACAACTCCCATATTCCCATGAACTCAAGAAAACTCCACATACTCCCATAGACTCCCATACTCCATAGACTCCCAATACTTCCATAGACTCCCACAACTCCCACATACTCCCATAGACTCCCACAACTCCGACATACTCCCATAGACTCTCCCACATTCCATAGACTCATTCTCCCATAGACTCCTTTGCTCATTCCTCCACAGACACCACATTCCCATAGACTCCCCAACTCCCACATAATCCCATAGACTCCACAACTCCCACATACTCCAATAGACTCCCACATACTCCCATAGACTCCCACATACTTCCATAGACTCCCACAACTCCCACATACTCCATAGACTCCCAAAACTCCCACAGCACTCCCATAGACTCCCACATACTCCCATAGACTCCCACATACTTCCATAGACTCCCACAACTCCACATACTCCCATAGACTCCCACATACTTCCATGAACTCCCACATACTTCCATAGACTTCCCACATACTCCCATAGACTCCCATACTTCCATAGACTCCCACAACTCCCACATACTCCCATAGACTCCCACATACTTCCATATACTCCCCAACTGCCACATACTCCCATAGACTCCCACATACTCCCATGAACTCCCACATACTCCCATAGACTCCCACAACTCCCACATACTCCCAAATACTCCAATAGACTCCCACAACTCCCACATACTCCCATAGACTCCCACAACTCCCACATACTCCCATAGACTCCACAACTCCCACAGCTCCCACATACTCCCATAGACTCCCACAACTCCCACATACTCCCATAGACTCCCACATACTTCCATAAACTCCCACAACTCCCACATACTCCCATAGACTCCCATACTCCCATAGACTCCACCATACTCCCATAGACTCACAACTCCCACATACTCCCATAGACTCCACAACTCCCATGA
This sequence comes from Bulinus truncatus, assembly GCA_021962125.1. NCBI lineage: Eukaryota > Metazoa > Mollusca > Gastropoda > Planorbidae > Bulinus > Bulinus truncatus. Next base: position 1,387,001 of record JAGDYQ010000011.1, read on the forward strand.
GCTCCCACAACTCCCACATACTCCCACCAGACTCCACAACTCACACGACTCCCACATACTCCCATAGACTCCCACATACTCCCATAGACTCCTACAACTCCCACATACTCCCATAGACTCCCACAACTCCCACATACTCCCATAGACTCCCACAACTCCCCTGAAAGCTCCATAGACTCTAGCTCCCACATATTCCCATAGACTCAAAAACTCCCACATACTCCCATAGACTCACATACTCCCCTTAGACTCCCAAATACTTCCATAGACTCCCACAACTCCACAGCCTCCCCGCCAGACTCCCACAACTCCGAGCCTTCTCCCATAGACTCCCACATTCTCCCATAGACTCCCACATTCTGCAGACTCCCACAACTCCCACATTCCTCCCAACAAGGGCTCCCACATTCTCCCATAGACTCCCACAACTCCCACATAATCCCATAGACTCCCACAACTCCCACATACTCCAATAGACTCCCACATACTCCCATAGACTCCCACATGCCCATAGACTCCCACAACTCCCACATACTCCCCATAGACTCCCACATACTCCCATAGACTCCCACATACTTCCATAGACTCTAGCTCCCACATACTCCCATAGACTCCCACATACTTCCATAGACTCCACATACTTCCATAGACTTCCACAACTCCCACATACTCCCATAGACTCCCACATACTTCCATAGACTCCCACAACTCCCAAATACTCCCATAGACTCCCACATACTTCCATATACTCCCACAACTGCCACATACTCCCATAGACTCCCACATACTCCCATAGACTCCCACATACTCCCATAGACTCCCACAATCCCACATACTCCAAATACTCCAATAGACTCCCACAACTCCCACATACTCCTGGGCACCCACAACCCACATACTCCCATAGACTCCCAACTCCCATAGACTCCCACAACTCCCACCACTCCCCATAGACCCACATACTCCCATAGACTCCCACAACTCCCCAGCTCCCACAACTCCCGCAGACTCTCCATACTCCCATAGACTCCACAACTCCCACAACTCCCATAGACTCCCACAACTCCCATAGACTCCCACAACTCCCACCTTCTCCCATAGACTCCCACAACTCACACGACTCCCACATACTCCCATAGACTCCACATACTTCCATAGACTACCACAACTCCCACATACTCCCATAGACTCCTAACTCCACATATTCCCACACAGACTCCCCAACTCCCATAGACTCCTAGCTCATACTCCATAGACTCCCTTCTCCCATAGACTCCCACAACTCCCATAGACTCCACAACTCACAGACTCCTACATGCCCATGAACTCCACAACTCCCACAACTCCCATAGACTCCCACAACTCCCACAACTCCCATGCTCCCCAAAGACTCCCACATACTCCATAGACTCCCACATGCTGTAGACTACCACAACTCACATGTATCCCCCACTGGGCTCACAACTCCCACATATTCCCATAGACTCCCACAACTCCCATAGACTCCCACAACTCACATGCTCCCATAGACTCCCACATGCTCCCATAGCTCACAACTCCCCCAACTCCCACAACTCCCATAGACTCCTACATACTCCCATAGTCTCCCACAACTCCCACAACTCCCATAGACTCCCCACAACTCCCACAACTCCCACATACTCCCATAGACTCCCACATACTTCCATAGACTACAACTCCTATACTCCCATAGACTCCCACAACTCCCATATTCCCATGAACTCACAACTCCCATAGACCCCACATACTCCATAGACTCCCACATACTCCATAGACTCCCACAACTCCCACAACTCCCACAGACTCCTACATACTCCCATAGACTCCCACAACTCCCACAACTCCCACATATTCCCATAGACTCCCACAACTCCCACATGCTCCCAAAGACTCCACATACTCCCATAGACTCCCACATACTTCCATAGACTACCACAACTCCCACATACTCCCATAGACTCACAACTCCCACATATTCCCATAGACTCCCACAACTCCCATAGACTCCCACAACTCCCACATACTCCCATAGACTCCCACATACTCCCATAGACTCCCACAACTCCCACAACTCCCACAACTCCCCATAGACTCCTGTCTCCCATAGACTCCCACAACTCCCACATCCCATAGACTCCCACAACTCCCACAACTCCCACATACTCCCATAGACTCCCACATACTCCCATAGACTCCCACATACTCCCATAGACTCCCACAACTCCCACATACTCCCATAGCTCCCACATACTCCCATAGGCTCTCCTGACTCCCACATACTCCCATAGACTCCCACAACTCCACATACTCCCATAGACTCCCACAACTCCCATAGACTCCCACAACTCCCACATACTCCCATAGACTCCCACATACTCCCATAGACTCCCACAACTCCCACAACTCCCATAGACTCCCACAACTCCCACAACTCCCACATACTCCCATAGACTCCCACATGCTCCCATAGACTCCCACACCTCCCATAGACTCCCACACAACTCCACATGCTCCCCGCCCACATGCTCCCATAGACTCCCACAACTCCCACAACTCCCACATATTCCCATAGACTCCTAGCTCCCATAGACTCCACATACTCCCATAGACTCCCATACTCCCATAGACTCCCACAACTCCCACAACTCCCACAGACTCCTACATACTCCCATAGACTCCACAGCTCCCACAACTCCCACATATTCCATAGACTCCCCAACTCCCACATACTCCCAAGGAACTCCCACATACTCCCATAGACTCCCATACTTCCATAGACTACCACAACTCCCACATACTCCCATAGACTCCCACAACTCCACATATTCCCATGGAGCTCCCACAACTCCCCATAACTCCCATACTCCCATAGACTCCCACATACTCCCATAGACTCCCAACTCCCACAACTCCCACAACTCCCATAGACTCCTACATGCTCCCATAGACTCCCACAACTCCCACAACTCCCATAGACTCCCACAACTCCCACAACTCCCACATACTCCCATAGACTCCCACATACTCCCATAGACTCCCACATACTCCCATAGACTCCCACAACTCCCACATCTCCCATAGACTCCCACATATCCCATAGACTCTAGCTCCCACATACTCCATAGACTCCCACAACTCCCATACTTATAGACTCCACAACTCCCATAGACTCACAACTCCCCCAACTCCCACATACTCCCATAGACTCCACATACTCCATAGACTCCCACATACTCCCATAGACTCCCACAACTCCCATACTCCATAGACTCCCACAACTCCCACATACTCCCATAGACTCCCACAACTCCCACTTAGACTCCCACAACTCCCACATACTCCCATAGACTCCCACATACTCCCATAGACTCCCACAACTCACAGCTTACAGCTCCCATAGACTCAGACTCCACAACTCTACAACTCCCATAGACTCCCACAACTCCCATAGACTCCACAACTCCCACAACTCCATAGACTCCCACAACTCCCACAACTCCCACATGCTCCACAGACTCCCACACATACTCCCATAGACTCCACATACTCCAGACTCCCACAACTCCCACATACTCCCATAGACTCCCACAACTCCCACATACTCCCATAGACTCCACAACTCCCATAGACTCCCGCTCCCACAACTCCCACATACTCCCATAGACTCCATGCTCCCATAGACTCCACATACTCCCATAGACTCCCACAAGCTCCCACATACTCCCAAAGACTCCACATCTCCATAGACTCCCCTTCTTCCATAGACTACCACAACTCCCACATACTCCAGACTCCCCAATATCTCCCACATATTCCCATGAACTCCCACAACTCCCATAGACTCCACAACTCCCACATACTCATAGACTCCCACATACTCCCACAGACTCCCACAACTCCCACAACTCCCACAACTCCCCATGAACTCCTACATGCTCCCATAGACTCCCACAACTCCCACAACTCCCATAGACTCCCACAACTCCCACAAGCCCAACTCCCACATACTCCCATAGACTCCCACATACTCCCATAGACTCCCACATACTCCCATAGACTCCCACAACTCCCACATACTCCCATGAACTCCCACATACTCCCATAGACTCCTACAACTCCCACATACTCCCATAGACTCCCACAACTCCACCTTACTCCCCCGCCAGACTCCCACAACTCCCATAGACTCCCACAACTCCCACAACTCCCACATACTCCCATAGACTCCCACATACCCCATAGACTCCCACATACTCCCATAGACTCCCACAACTCCCACATACTCCATAGACTCCCCAACTCCCATACTCCCATAGACTCCCACAACTCCCATAGACTCCACAACTCCCACATACTCCCATAGACTCCCACATACTCCCATGAACTCCCACAACTCCCACAACTCCCACAACTCCCATAGACTCCTACAACTCCCACATACTCCCATAGACTCCCACAACTCCCATAGACTCCACAACTCCCCCAGCTCCATACTCCCATAGACTCCCACATACTCCCATAGACTCCACATCTCCCATAGACTCCCACAACTCCCACATACTCCGCAAGCTCCCACAACTCCCACATACTCCCATAGACTCCCACAACTCCCATAGACTCCACAACTCCCACATACTCCCATAGACTCCCACATACTCCCATAGACTCCCACAACTCCCACAACTCACAACTCCCATAGACTCCTACATACTCCATAGACTCCCACAACTCCTACAACTCCCATAGACTCCCACAACTCCCATAGACTCAACTCCCACAACTCCCATAGACTCCCACAACTCCCACAACTCCCACATACTCCCATAGACTCCACATACTCCTTACATAGACTCCCACATACTCCCATAGACTCCACAACTCCCACATACTCCCATAGACTCCCACAACTCCCACAACTCCCATAGACTCCCACAACTCCCACAACTCCCACATACTCCCATAGACTCCCACATACTCCCATAGACTCCCACATACTCCCTTAGGCCCACAACTCCCACATACTCCCATAGACTCCCACATGCTCCCATAGACTCCCACATACTCCATAGACTCCCACAACTCCCACATACTCCCATAGACTCCACAACTCCCACAACTCCCATAGACTCCCACAACTCCCACAGCTCCCATACTCCATAGACTCCCACATACTCCCATAGACTCCCACACATACTCATAGACTCCCACATACTCCCACATACTCCCATAGACTCCCACATACTCCCATAGACTCCCACAACTCCCACAACTCCCACATATTCCCATGAACTCCTAGCTCCCATAGACTCCCACATACTCCCATAGACTCCCACATACTCCCATAGACTCACAACTCCCACAACCCCCACAGACTCCTACCTTCTCCCATAGACTCCCACAACTCCCACAACTCCCACATATTCCCATAGACTCCCACAACTCCCACATACTCCCAAAGACTCCCACATACTCCCATAGACTCCCATACTTCCATAGACTACCACAACTCCCACATACTCCCATAGACTCCCAACTCCCACATATTCCCATAGACTCACATACTCCCATAGACTCCCACAACTCATACATACTCCCATAGACTCCCATAACTCCCACATACTCCCATAGACTCACAACTCCCACATGCCTCCCATAGACTCACTCCCACATACTCCCATAGACTCCACATACTCCCATAGACTCCCACAACTCCCACATACTCTCATAGACTCCCCCAACTCCCACATACTCCCATAGACTCCACAACTCCCACATACTCTCATAGACTTCAAAACTCCCACATACTCTCATAGACTCCACAACTCCCACATACTCCCCGCCAGACTCCCACATACTTCCATAGACTCCCACAGCTCCCATACTCCCATGGACTCCCACAACTCCCACATTCTCCCATAGACTCCCACAACTCCACATACTCCCATAGACTCCCAAAACTCCCACATGCTCCAATAGACTCCCACAACTCCCATACTCCCATAGACTCACACAACTCCCACATACTCCCATAGACTCCCACAACTCCCACATGCTCCCATAGACTCCCGCTCCCATACTCCCATAGACTCCCACAACTCCCATGCTCCCATAGACTCCACAACTCCCACATACTCCCATAGACTCCCCACATACTCCCATAGACTCGAACAACTCCCATACTCTCATAGACTCCCACATACTCTCATAGACTCCCACAACTCCCACATACTCTCATAGACTCCCACATGCTTCCATGACTCCCACAACTCCCACATACTCTCATAGACTCTTACATACTTCTATAGACACAACTCCCACATACTTCATAGACTCCCACAACTCCACATTCTCCCATAGTCTCCAGCTCAGCCTCCCATAGACTCCCATTCTCCATAGACTCCCACAACTCAAACATACTCCCATAGACTCCACACATTCTCCCATCACCCATAACTCCGACATACTCCCATAGACTCCCACATTCTCCCATAGACTCCCACAACTCAAACATACTCCATAGACTCCCATTCTCCCATAGACTCCACATTCACCCATAGACTCCCACAACTCCACATTCTCCCATAGACTTACACTCTCCCATAGACTCCCACAACTCCACATACTTCCATAGACTCCACAACTCCCTTACTCCCATAGACTCCCACAACTCCCACATACTCCCATAGACTCCACAAACTTCCACCAGACTCCCACAACTCCACATACTCCCATAGACTCCCACAACTCCCACATACTCCCATAGACTCCCACATACTCCCCCTGGAGCTCCCACATACTTCCATGAACTCCCCCAACTCCCATACTCCCATAGACTCCACAATTCCCATACTCCCATAGCTCCACAACTCCCGCCCCTCCCATAGACTCCCACAAAGCTCACATAGACTCCACAACTCCCAAAACTCCCACATACTTTCATAGACTCCACATACTCCCACAGCTCCCACAACTCCCACAACTCCTGGAGCTCCCACATACTCCCATAGACTACCACAACTCCCACAACTCCCATAGACTCCCAACTCCACATACTCCACCAGAAGCCCACATACTCCCATAGACTCCACAACTCCACAACTCCCACAGCTCCCATAGACTCCTACATACTCCCGCAGACTCCCACAACTCCCACAACTCCCATAGACTCCCACAACTCCCATAGACTCCCACAGCCTTCCATAGACTCCCACAAATCCCACATACTCCCATAGACTCCACATACTTCCATAGGCTCCCACATACTTCCATAGACTCCCATAACTCCCACATACTCCCATAGACTCCCATACTTCCATAGACTCCCACAACTCCCACATACTCCCATAGACTCCCACATACTTACATAGACTCCCACAACTCCCACATACTCGCATAGACTCACACATACTTCCATAGACTCTCACATACTCCCATAGACTCCCACATACTTCCATAGACTCCCACAACTCCCACATACTCCCATGAACTCCCACATACTGCTTCCATAGACTCCACACCCAGCTCCCACATACTCCCATAGACTCCACATACTCCCATAGACTCCCACATACTCCCATAGACTCCACAACTCCCGCCTCACGCTCCCACAACTCCCATACTCCCATAGACTCCCACATACTCACATAGACTCCCACAACCCCACTAATCCCATGAACTCCCACATACTCCCACATACTCCCGCAGACTCTTCAACTCCCATACTCCCATAGACTCCCACATACTTCCATAGACTCCCACAATTCCCACATACTCCCATAGACTCCCACATATCCCATACTCCCATAAACTCCCACAACTCCCATACTCCCATAGACTCCCATACTCCATAGACTCCCACAACTCCCACATGCTCCCACAACTCCATAGACTCCCACAACTCCCACAACTCCCACATACTTCCATAGACTCCCACAACTCCACATACTTCCATAGACTCCCACAACTCCACATACTCCCTTAGACTCCACAACTCCCACATACTTCCATAGACTCCCACAACTCCCACAACTCCCACATACTTCCATAGACTCCCACAACTCCCACATACTCCCATAGACTCCCACAACTCCCACATACTTCCATAGACTCCCACAACTCCCACATGCTCCCACATACTTCCATAGACTCCCCCAACTCCCCACAACTCCCCACATACTCCCATAGACTCCCACAACTTCCACATGCTCCCATAGACTCCCACAACTCCCACATACTCCCATGGAGCTCCCACAACTCCCCCAACTCCCACATACTCCCACAACTCCCTCAACTCCCACATACTCCCATAGACTCCCACAACTCCCACCATGTTCCATAGACTTCACAACTCCCACATACTCCCATAGACTCCCACATACTCCATAGACTCCCACAACTCCCACATACTCCCATAGACTCCCACAAATCCCACATGCTTCCCTAGACTCCCTGACACAACTCCCACATACTTCCATAGACTCCCACAACTCCCACATACTCCCATAGACTCCACAACTCCCACATACTTCTATAGACTCCCACAACTCCCACATGCTCCCACATACTTCCATGAACTCCCACAACTCCCACAACTCCCACATACTCCCATAGACTCTAGCTCCCACATACTCCCATAGACTCCCACAACTCCCACATACTCCCATAGACTCCCACAACTCCCACAACTCCCACATACTCCCACAACTCCACTCAACTCCCACATACTCCATAGACTCCCACACATACTCCCATAGACTCCCACAACTCCCACAACTCCCACATACTCCCAGACTCCCACATGCCTCCCATAGACTCCCACAACTCCCATAGACTCCCCAACTCCCATAGTCTCCCACAACTCCCATAGACTCCTAGCACCACATACTCCCATAGACTCCCACATACTCCCATAGACTCCCACATACTTCATAGACTCCCACAACTCCCACATACTCCCATAGACTCCACAACTCACATACTCCCACAACTCCGACATACTCCCATAGACACCCATTCTCCCAAAAACTCCCCCATTCTCCCATAGACTCCAGATTCTCCATAGACTCCCACATTCTCCCATAGACTCCCACAACTCCCACATCACTCCCCATAGACTCCCATACTTCCATAGACTCCCACAACTCCCACATACTCTCTCATAGACTCCCACAACTCCCACATACTCCCATAGACTCCCACATACTCCCATAGACTCCACATGCGCCCATAGACTCCACAACTCCCACATACTCCCATAGACTCCCACAACTCCCACATACTCCCAAAGACTCCCATATAGACTCCCACAACTCCCACATACTCTCATAGACTCCCAAAACTCCCACATACTCTCATAGACTCCCACAACTCCCACATGCCTCCCATAGACTCCCACATACTTCTATAGACTCCACAACTCCCATACTCCCATAGACTCCCACATACTTCCATAGACTCCCACATACTTCCATAGACTCCAAAAACTCCCACATACTCCCATAGACTCCCACATGCCCACTTAGACTCCCACAACTCCACACAAACTCCCATAGACTCCCACATACTTCCATAGACTCCCACAACTCCCACATGCTCCCATAGACTCCCACATACTCCCATAGACTCCCACATACTCCCATACACTCCCCCTCTCCCACAACTCCCACATAGACTCCCACAACCCACATACTCCATAGACTCCCACAACTCCCACATACTCCCATAGACTCCACAACTCCCACAACTCCCACATACTCCCCATGGAGCTCCCAACTCCCAGATACTCCCATAGACTCCCACATACTTCTAAACTCCCACAGCTCCCACATACTCCATAGACTCCCACATACTCCCATAGACTCCCACATACTCAGGCTCCACATGCTCCCATGCCTCCCCTTTCTCCACAGCTCCCACATACTCCACTCAGACTCCCACAACTCCCACATACTCAGACTCCCACAACTCCCACATACTCCCATAGACTCCACAACTCCCACAACTCCCACATACTCCCATAGACTCCACAACTCCCAGATGCTCCTGGAGCTCCACATACTTCCATAAACTCACAACTCCCACATACTCCCATAGACTCCCACATACTCCCACAGAGCTCCCACATACTCCCATAGACTCCACAACTCCCACAACTCCCACATACTCCATAGACTATAACTCCCACATACTCCCATAGACTCCCACAACTCACATACTCCCATAGACCCACAACTCCCACAACTCCCACATACTCCCATAGACTCCCACAACTCCCACAGCACTCCCATAGACTCCCACATACTCCCATAGACTCCCACAACTCCCACATACTCTCATAGACTCCCACAACACACATACTCCCATAGACTCCACAACTCCCATACTCTCATAGACTCCCACATACTCTCATAGACTCCCATACCCACATACTCCCTTAGACTCCCACATACTACATAGACTCCCACAGCTCCCACATACTCCCATGGACTCCCACAGCTCCCACATTCTCACATAGACTCCCACAACTCCCACATACTCCCATAGACTCCCAAAACTCCCACATGCTCCAATAGACTCCCACAACTCCCACATACTCCCATAGACTCACACAACTCCCACATACTCCATAGACTCCCACAACTCCACATACTCCCATAGACTCCCACAACTCCCACATACTCATAGACTCCCACAACTCCCACACATACTCCCATAGACTCCCCAACTCCCACAACTCCCATACTCCCATAGACTCCCACAACTCCCATACTCCCATAGACTCCCACATACTCCCATAGACTCAGACAACTCCCACATACTCTCATGAGTCTCCCACATATTCTCATAGACCCCCACAACTCCCATACTCTCATAGACTCCCACATACTTCCATAGACTCCCACAACTCCCACATACTCTCATAGACTCTTACATACTTCTATAGACTCCCACAACTCCCACATACTTCCATAGACTCCCACAACTCCCACATTCTCCCATAGTCTCCCACAACTCAAACATACTCCGCAGACTCCCACATTCTCCCATAGACTCCCACAACTCCGACATACTCCCATAGACTCCATTCCCATAAAACTCCCACAACTCCGACACTCCCATAGACTCCCACATTCTCCCATAGACTCCCACAACTCCGACATGCTCCCATAGACTCCCACATTCTCCCATAGACTCCCACATTCACCCGCAGGCTCCCACAGCTCCCACATTCTCCCATAGACTCCACATTCTCCCATAGACTCCCACAACTCCCACATACTTCCATAGACTCCCACAACTCCCACATACTCCCATAGACTCCCACAACTCCCTTACTCCCATAGACTCCCACAAACTTCATGACTCCCCCAAACTCCACATACTCCCATAGACTCCCACAACTCCCACATACTCACATAGACTCCACAGCACTCCCCATAGACTCCCACATACTTCCATAGACTCCCCACAACTCCCACATACTCCCATAGACTCCCATACTTCCATAGACTCCCACATACTTCCATAGACTCCACAACTCCACATACTCCCATAGACTCCCACATACTTCCATAGACTCCACATACTCCCATAGACTCACATACTTCCATAGACTCCCACAACTCCCACATACTCCCATAGACTCCCACATACTCCCATAGACTCCCACATACTCCCATACACTCCCACTACTCCCACAACCTCCCTTCTCCTAGACTTCCACAACTCCGACATATTCCCATAGACTCCCACAACTCCCATGCTCCATGAACTCCCACAACTCCTAGCTCCACATACTCATGGCCTCCGCTCCCAGATGCTCCCCAGCAGACTCCCACCTTCTTCCATAAACTCCCACAACTCCCACATACTCCCATAGACTCCCATACTCCCATAGACTCCCATACTCCCATAGACTCCCACAACTCCCACATACTCCCATAGACTCCCATAACTCCCACATACTCCCATAGACTCCCCCAACCCACATACTCCCATAGACTCCCACAACTCCCACATACTCCCATAGACTTACATACTCCCATAGACTCCCACAACTCCCACATACTCTCATGAACTCCCACAACTCCCACATACTCCCATAGACTCACAACTCCCACATACTCTCATGAACTCCCAAAACTCCACATACTCTCATAGACTCCCACAACTCCATACTCCCATAGACTCCCACATACTTCCATAGACTCCCACAGCTCCCACATACTCCCATGGACTCCCACAACTCCCACATTCTCCCATAGACTCCCACAACTCCCACATACTCCCATAGACTCCCAAAACTCCCCCACATGCTCCAATAGACTCTAACTCCACATACTCCCATAGACTCACACAACTCCCACATACTCCCAGACTCCACAACTCCCACATGCTCCCATAGACTCCCCAACTCCTTCTCCACATAGACTCCCCAACTCCCACATGCTCCCATAGACTCCCACAACTCCACATACTCCCATAGACTCCCAAATACTCCCATAACCAGACTCGAACAACTCCCACATACTCTCATAGACTCCCACATACTCATCATAGACTCCCACAACTCCCACATTCTCTCATAGACTCCACATACTTCCATAGACTCTAACTCCCCACATACTCTCATAGACTCTTACATACAACTTCTATAGACTCCCACAACTCCCACATACTAGACTCCCACAACTCCCATTCTCCCATAGTCTCCACAACTCCCGACCTTACTCCCATAGACTCCATTCTCCCATAGACTCCACAACTCCGACATACTCCCATAGACTCCATTCTCCCATAAACTCCCACAACTCCGACATGCTCCATAGACTCCCACATTCTCCCATAGCTCACAACTCCGACATACTCCCATAGACTCCCATTCTCCCATAGACTCCCACATTCACCCGCAGACTCCTAGCTCCACATTCTCCCATAGACTCCCACATTCTCATAGACTCCACAACTCCCACATACTTCCATAGACTCCCTAGCTCCCACATACTCCTGGAGCTCTAGCTCCCCATACTCCATGAACTCCTAGCTTCCATAGACTCCCACAACTCCACATACTCCCATGAGCTCCCACAACTCCCACATACTCCATAGACTCCCACATACTCCCATAGACTCCACATACTTCCATAGACTCCCACAACTCCCACATACTCCCATAGACTCCCACAATTCCCACATACTCCCATAGACTCCCACAACTCCCACATACTCCCATGACTCCCACAACTCACATAGACTCCCACAACTCCCAAAAACTCCCACATACTCATGGGCCATACTCCACAACTCCCACAACTCCACAACTCCCATAGACTCCCACATACTCCCATAGACTACCACAACTCCACAACTCCCATAGACTCCCACAACTCCCACATACTCCCATAGAAGCCACATACTCCATAGACTCCCACAACTCCCACAACTCCCACAACTCCATAGACTCCTACATACTCCCATAGACTACAACTCCCCACAACTCCCATAGACTCCCACAACTCCCATAGACTTATACTTCCATAGACTCCCACAAATCCCACATACTCCCATAGACTCCCACATACTTCCATAGGCTCCCACATACTTCCATAGACTCCATAACTCCACATACTCCCATAGACTCCCACATACTTCCATAGACTCCCACAACTCCCACATACTCCCATAGACTCCCACATACTTACATAGACTCCCACAACTCCCCACATACTCTCGCATAGACTCCCACATACTTCCATAGACTCCCACATACTCCCATAGACTCCCACATGCTTCCATAGACTCCCACAACTCCCACATACTCCCATAGACTCCCACATGCTTCCCATAGACTCCCACAGCTCCCACATACTCCCATAGACTCTTACATACCCATAGACTCCCACATACTCATAGACTCCCACAACTCCCACATACTCCATAACTCCAGCTCCATACTCCCATAGACTCCCATACTCCCATGAACTCACAACCCCACATAATCCATAGACTCCCACATACTCCCACATACTCCATAGACTCTTACAACCACATACTCCCATAGACTCCACATACTTCCATAGACTCCCACAATTCCCACATACTCCATAGACTCCCACAATTCCCACATACTCCCATAGACTCCTAGCATCCCATACTCCCATAGACTCCCACATACTCCCATAGACTCCACAACTCCCACATACTCCCACAACTCCCGCAGACTCCACAACTCCCACAACTCCACATACTTCCATAGACTCTAGCTCCACATACTTCCATAGACTCACAACTCCCACATACTCCCACAGACTCCCACAACTCCCACCACTTCCATAGACTCCCACAACTCCCACAACTCCCACATGCTTCCATAGACTCCCACAACTCCCCCTTCTCCCATAGACTCCCACAACTCCCACATACTTCCATAGACTCCCTGACTCCCACATGCTCCCATACTTCCATAGACTCCCACATCTCTAACTCCCACATACTCCCATAGACTCCCCCAACTCCCACATACTCCTTGTAGACTCCCCAACTCCCCTTCACTCCGCAGACTCCCACAACTCCCATCCACATACTCCCACAGCTCCCTCAACTCCCACATACTCCCATAGACTCCCCAACTCCCACATATTTCCATAGACTCCCACAACTCCCACATACTCCCATAGACTCCCACATACTCCATAGACTCCCACAACTCCACATACTCCCATAGACTCCCACAACTCCCACATGCTACCATAGACTCCCACAACTCCCACAACTCCCACATACTTCCATAGACTCCCACAACTCCCACATACTCCCATAGACTCCCACAACTCCCACATACTTCCATAGACTCCCCTAGCAACTCACATGCTCCCACATACTTCCATAGACTCCCACAACTCCCACAGCTCCCACTCCCATAGACTCCACAACTCCACATACTCCCATAGACTCCCACAACTCCCACATACTCCCATAGACTCCCACAGCTCCCACAACTCCCGCCTCACAGCTCCCTCAACTCCCACATACTCCATAGACTCCCACACACTCCCTTAGACTCCCACAACTCCCACAACTCCCATACTCCCATAGACTCCCATACTCCCATGAACTCCCCTATCCCATAGACTCCCACAACTCCCATAGTCTCCCACAACTCCATAGACTCCCACAACTCCACATACTCCCGCAGACTCATTCTCCATAGACTCCCACAACTCCCATAGACTCCCACAACTCCCACATACTCCCATAGACTTTCACATACTCCCATAGACTCCCACAACTCCCACATACTCCATAGACTCCCACATACTCTCATAGACTCCCAAACTCCCACATACTCTCATAGACTCCCACAACTCCCACATACTCCCATAGACTCCCACATACTTCCATAGACTCCCACAGCTCCACATACTCCCATGGACTCCCACATACTCCATAGACTCCCACAACTCCCATAGACTCCCACAACTCCCACATACTCCCATAGACTCCCACAACTCCCACATACTCCCATAGACTCCCACAACTCCCACATACTCTCATAGACTCCCACATACTCTCTTAGACTCCCACAACTCCTATAGACTCCCACATACTCCCATAGACTCCCACAACTCCCACATACTCTCATAGACTCCCACATACTTCCATAGACTCCCACAACTCCCACATACTCCCATAGACTCACATGCTCCCACACCCTCCCCATGAACTCCCATAACTCCCACATACTCTCATGAGCTCCCACATACTCCCATAGGATCCCACAACTCCCACATACTCTCATGAACTACATACTTCCATAGACTCCCACAACTCCCACATACTCCCACTGACTCCCAGCCTCCCATACTCATAGACTCTCACAACTCCCATAGACTCCCACAACTCCCACAGCCTCCCCATAAACTCCACAACTCACATACTCCCATAGACTCCCACATACTTCCATAGACTCCCACAACTCCCACATACTCCCATAGACTCCCACATACTCCCATAGCTCCCACAACTCCCACATACTCCCATAGACTCCCACAGCTCACATACTCCCATAGACTCCTACATAACCCACATTGATGATGTATTTGATTAGACTCAGTATAAATTCAGTTTATCAAGATAAGTCTTAAATGTATAAAATTCAATGATAATGTAAATCTACAAAATTTCTTTTTTAAAATGTGTCAATTATCTATGTTAGTTATTGCGTTGATTGTTTATATTAGTTAATTTGTTGATTGTTTATATTAGTTAATGCGTTGATTTTCTCTATTAGTTAATATGTTGATTGTTTATATTAGTTAATGCGTTGATTGTTTATATTAGTTAATGCGTTAATTGTTTATATTAGTTCATGCGTTGATTGTTTATATTAGTTAATGTGTTGATTGTTTTATTAGTTAATACGTTGATTTTCTCTATTAGTTAATGTGTTGATTATTGTATATTAGTTAATGCGTTAATTATTTATATATAAGTTTATGCGTTGATTATTAATTAATGTGTTGATTGTTTATATTAGTTAATACATTGGATTTTCTCTATTAGTTAATGTGTTGATTGCTTATATTAGTTCATGCGTTGATTGTCTGTATTAATTATCTTACCCTCTAAATTAACGTTTAATTATATAAAACTAAATGCATGCTGGGCAGACCGTGCATAAATACTATTACATTTGCCTTTAATATAAACTCAGCCAATAATTCATTTCAATGTCATATTTCAAAAAAGACAACAGACATGTGTACTTATGGAGATTACATTTCCCCTCTTCAATGTTTAAATACATAAAAGGTTTTGTTGAAAATTGTTTTATTTTTTTGGTCTGTTTGTTTTTTTTCATATATATATATATATATATATATATATATATATATATATATATATATATATATATATTTAGGTTAAAGTGCTCGTAAACTGATAGAAAACTAGAGAAAGTGCCAGACATCCAATAAACAAACTAGACTTGCATCATAGTGAAGACAAACTAAATTAACCAACCAGAGTGAAACACTAACTAGTGCATTCCGCACGGCTACAGTAAACTACACTAACCATTAAAATATTCAAGAAGTGACCCGGAAACTATTGTAATACCCAGAGTAAGTAAAATTGTTGAGAGGGAAACGGACTCAGTCGAGCACAAGGTGGTCAGCAATAAATGTCTACAAATATAGGAACAACCAGACAAAATAATAATATTTACTACATTGACGCAATAAAGAGCAAAGTTCAAGTCAGTAAACACCCAAATAAAAATCACAGTCAATTACAAAAAAAAGGTCAAAGAAGCTGAAAACAAAAAAAACCGAAATGAACTGAATACATAAAGACAACAGGATGTCAATGGTGTAATATAGACATGAATACCAAAAGGCAACAGGATGTCAAATGTGTAAGATAGACATGAATACATAAAGGCAACAGGATGTCAAATGTGTAAGATAGACATGAATACATAAAGGCAACAAGGATGTCAAATCTAGCAATATAGACATGAATACATAAAGACAACAAGATGTCAAACCTGTAATATAGACATGAATACATAAAAGGCAACAGGATGTCAAATCTGTAATATAGACATGTATATATATACAAGCAACTGGATGAAAAGCTGTAATATAGACATCAAAATATATTCTGGGGTAGGGGGGCGTAATTTTGCCATTACCTGAAATATCTAAGATGGCTAAGCAGTTTGGACGGAACATCATACAACAAATAATACATATACGAATACATTAATTCATCAAGTGTCTCTATGCACTATCTTCCGGGCAACGCCGGTACAACTGCAAACTCATTATTATAAATACACTTCATCTGACAGTCATATAATGTTACAAATCATCAGCACATGTTCACCAATCTGTAGCCGTCAGTAATATCCTTGCCGGTCATTTATGCTCCTAACAGATGCACTCGTTGAGTTATGTGAACTCCTCAAGTGACCCGGATATTGTTTACCTTACTGTTTAATGATTCTGAAATCCGGGGGCTACAGCGTTAATTTATACAAGACATTAAGAAATGTTTTTATCACACCTCATTGGACATGTTTCTGTCGCTCAAGAAAGAAACTAGAAATAACAAATGTTTTCACTCTGTGATGGCAAGTGGACATATTATCAAATTAATTTGTGAGAGTAAATAGGTCAAAGGTTAAGTTGCGCCTCACATGGTGGATGCCTTTTTCGAAATCTCTCTCATAGATAGATAGATAGATAGATAGATAGATAGATAGATAGATAGATAGATAGATAGATAGATAGATAGATAGATGCCCGTTGTTCACAGCGGGAAATATGTAAAGTTAAACTAGACGATAGAGCTACAAGAAGTGGATGAAATTCGTGTATCATTTTTAAGTTTAACTGCTGAACCTTGTGCGTAATGTCCAAGTCGTAGTAATGGCTCGCAGAGGTGGATTTAAGGACGAGCGCACCGAATATGTGTCCAGGGCTCCCGAATATTTAGGGGCCCAACAAAATACTATAAACCCTATGATACATCTCTCGTATTTTTAGGGCCCAATATTTATTTTTGCGCTCTTGGCCTTAACGACATATGTCAACCTCTGATGGCTCAAGTATGTGTGTAAGAATAGACATAAGTCAACCTCTGATGGCTCAATTATGTGTGTAAGAATGAGCATACAAGTCTCAACCTCTGATGGCTCAAGTGTGTATGGGAATAGACATAGAACCTCTGATAGCTCAAGTATGTGTGTAAGAATAGAGGAAGTTGTGACCTAGTGGTTCACTGGTGTGTTGTCAGAGTGTGGTGGACGATGGACAGTGGCTAGCTTTAAAAAAGGATAAAAAGAAATATCGGCTTGAATGACGTCTGATTCCACAAAAAAACAACTGGCAATGCTTAATTGTGTTGTGGCGCCTCAATAGAAAAATACATTTTTTTTAAAACCACTGAACTTTATTTGTTTATAGTCTGGTTTCATCTTCTTCACTGTTCTATCTTTTGGTCTGCGAGTTTATCTGTTAATACCCAATAGACAAGTTTAAACTGGTATTGTTGGTGAAACAGCCAATGAACGATTGCCTAGGGGGAAAACAGTGTTAGACCTATGAAGTTCTTATAAGTAGGAGATGTTTTATCGCTAGAGTTGAAACTGTCATATAGAGCAATGGACAGTGATGAGAAAGTAGGGACATAATGCACTAAGTAGAAAACATATCATGATCAGGAACACCATCATGCTATTTTCATGAGTGTCTGAGGGAAATTTGAGATTTGATAGAAAAAAATTAGTTTTTCGCACTGCAAATAACTGAAAAATTCTGTATGAAACTGTCTGAATTATAAGAGATTAGCCATTTTCGTTTATCGTACTTTCTCTATTTCTCCGTTTTCATGCACCCGTGAAAATTTGAAAACATTAACATCTAGCAAAGATACAATCATGAGACTTTTAACCCATTTCATCTCAGATTCAAATGTTTACGTTTCCGTGTCAAATTTAAAAGAAAAGTTTTTAAACGAATGCATGTCGCCTGTAGCTCAAGGGTGGACAACCTTTCTGCAGCCGGTAGCTAAAGGGAGGACAACCTTTCTGCAGCCTGTAGCTTAAAGGTGGACAACTTCTCGTATAAACAACATTAGACATAAATAAATCAAGGAACTTTTAATGAACCTACTTATCAATGACTATTCTGAGTTCACCTATTTGTATGTAATAAGGCAAGGCGTGGTAAAGGGTTGGTGGTTTTATAACACAAGTCACTATTTGACGACCTTGGCTGCGAAGATTTGAAGACCTGAACATCGCTCCTTGATAGTATTCCACTTTGATAGTAATCCACTTTGATAGTAATTCACTTTGAAAGTACTCCACTTTGATAGTACTCCACTTTGATAGTAGCCTACTCCACTTTGATAGTACTCCCACCTTGAACGTACTCCAATTTGATAGTACTCCACTTTGATAGTACTCCACCTTGAACGTACTCCACTTTGATAGTACTCCACTTTGATAAGTACTCCACATGAACGTACTCCACTTTGATAGTACTCCGACACTCCACCTTGAAAGTACTCCACTTGATAGTACTCCAATTTGATAGTTCTAAAATTTGATAGTACTCCACTTTGATATAGTACTCCACCTTGAAAGTACTCCACTTTGATAGTACTCCACTTTGATAGTATTCCAATTTGACAGCACTCCACTTTGATAGTACTCCACTTTGATAGTATTCCAATTTGATAGTACTCCATTTTGATAGTACTCCACTTTGATAGTACTCCACTTTGATAGTAATCCAATTTGATAGTACTCCAATTTGATAGTACTCCACTTTGATAGTATTCCAATTTGATATTACTCCACTTTGATAGTACTCCACTTTGATAGTACTCCACTTTGATAGTACTCCACCTTGAAAGTACTCCACTTTGATAGTACTCCACTTTGATTATTTTGATGCACAACCACCAACCGTTCTAAATGTGTATTTTGATTTGAGTGTATTTGCTAGGCTTTGTGAGTGTGTGTGCTAGGGTGTTTGATTCATGGAGAATTTGTGTGATCAATGTGTTTAAAAGGTCACACAACATTTATTCTCGCTGAACTTATTTATTTTGAAAGGCTGCTTGTTGTCTTTAAGTCCGCTGTTGCCCTTCCCTGCTAAAGTTTTTACTTCACTGTTCTTGAAATAAAGTCTAAACTTTAAACCTAACTAAGCTGTTATTATATTTAAATGTGGAAAGATGAGTACTTCAAAGACAACTATCAAATTTCAAAGTAATATTGATAACCTCAATTACGAAGTGAGCTATGGTGGTTTAAAAAATATCATGGTTTCTTCTCGATTTTTATTGTTTTCATGGCAACGAGAAGAACAGACTGAACTAATGACGTCTTACTGAATTACTAATCATTTCTTTCTTTTGCAGAGTAAATGCCTCTGTCATTAGGAATAACTACAAGTAATTGAAGTGACTCTAATATGGTGTATGATTCGAGATTTCTATGAGACAAAATTTCTTCACTGGCCAACTTATTATATCGGTAAAATATGTTCTGGTATTATGTCCATGTAAGTATAAGATGATTATATTGATAGACAATTGGAACTATGTCATATCTTGTGGTCTTTCTAGGCCGATGATGTTAATATTGATAGACAATTGGAACCAATGTGCATATCTTGTGTGTCATATCTTGTGGTCTTTCTGAATAGATGATATTAATATTGATAGACAATTGGAACTGTGTCATATCTTGTGTGTCATGTTTATATACGATAACTGAACAGATGATGTTTATATTGATAGACAATTGGAACAGTGTCATATATTGAGTTCATTCTGAATAGATGATGTTTTGTTTGGTGGTGTCTTCTTAAGTTGTACTTCTTAGGAACGCTCACACACTCATGTCTGAGAAGTAGACAGTTTCTCCAACGCTGGGAAACAGTATTTAGCAGTCCATTCGTCATTTAAAACATGACATTCATTCTCAATATTTCTTTTTTTGGCAGCACTCATGGTTAAATCAGAAAGTCTTTTTTGCTTTTAATTAAAAGCAGTTGCAAATAGGAATGTTTACAATTAATGTGCTAGTAATCACTAACATTCTGGAGCCACAAAACCGATTTAATATCCCTGGCATTTGAATCCAAATAGTCGAAATAAAATTTCAAAAATATTGCAAAAACTCTAAACAAGAAAAAATTAACATCGACGCAGAGGATAGCAATATGTACATGCATACGGTCGGCATAACATACTCTGCCGGACCGCAATCGACCCGCGGGACGTAGTTTGCCCACCCCTGTGATAGGCAACTGAAATTGTTATATCAGTGAGATCCAAATATTAGTATGAGGTACTCATCTCTTTGCCCTCATTACCAAAATCTGTAGCTATTGCGACAACAGCTCTTGCACCGTCCATTCTACATCTAAGTCAAGATCATCGCTAGGTATTGACAGTAGAGATACCACGGGAGAACTGAAGAAGCAGCCACATTAAATTGAGCACAGGGTCATAGCTACAGATGATTATTGTGTCATGAGAAGATTTGTTTGTAATCGTTTAAAAAAAAAGTACTGAGTCTAATCGCCTCACCTTCTATTATATCTGTCAGCTGTCCTAATAAATTTGTCTGACCAAGTGATTATATGTATACAGGTGGAGTGTGTAACGTTACAACTCAAGAAGGGCAGGGTATAAAAAGCTAAACTGAGCTAAGAAATAAAAATGAATCGATAGAAATGGAAATAGAGGTGTCCTCGGGCAGATTTAGGAGGGAGGAGAGAGGGGGCAGACAGACCGGAAATGGGGGAGGACAATATGGAAAGAAACTACGGGAAATATAAAACATGGAACAGAATCAGGATAAATAAAAGAAAACAAAACAACAGCACATTAAAGTCATAGTGAAATGTTCATGTCAGGGTATTATTAGATGAACTACTTTTTTTCAGAGATTATCTTTCTTGTACGTCACTGGGATCTGGAATTTCCTTTAAAAAAAATCACTAACCTACATTTGTATTCTTTCTTGACCGCATAGAAGTGAAACGAAAAAAAAACTGGTTTTTTAACGTTGTTGTTTATTTTTTTAATTTCCGAAGTTGGGGAACAACTTGTGTTGAACATGTAACAGGATGTCTCGACTGAAAATACGTTACAATGGGGGCATCTTATTGAAAGTTACTGAAATATGATGATACTAGCTATGGGGAAATCTTATTGGAGGCTACTGAAATATGATGATGCTAGCTATGGGGAAATCTTACTGGAGCCTACTGAAATATGATGATACTAGCTATGGGAAATCAGTGGAGGCTACTGAAATATGATGATACTAGCTATGGGGAAATCTTATTGGAGCCTACTGAAATATGATGATACTAGCTATGGGGAAATCTTATTGGAGGCTACTGAAATATGATGATACTAGCTATGGGGAAGTATTGGAGGCTACTGAAATATGATGATACCAGCTATGAGGAAATCTTATTGGAGGCTACTGATATGATACTAGCTATGGGGAAATCTTACTGGAATTTACTAGAAATATATGATGATATAGCTATGGGAAATCTTATTGGAGGCTACTGAAGATATGATGATAGCTATGGGGAAATCTTATTGGAGGCTACTGAAATAGCGATGATACTAGCTATGGGAAATCTTATTGGAGGCTACTGAAATATAATCAAATCTTGGAGGTTACTGAAATATGATGATACTAGCTATGGGGAAATCTTATTGGAGGCTACTGAAATATGATGAAATCTTATTGGAGGCTACTGAAATATGATGATACTAGCTATGGGGAAATTTTATTGGAGCTACTAGAAATGGTGAAATCGTTGGGAGGCTACTGAAATATGATGATATTAGTATGAGGAAATCTTGTGGAGGCTACTGAAATATGATGAAATCTTATTGGAGCTACTGAAATATGATGATACTAGCTATGGGGAAATCTTATTGGAGGCTACTGAAATATGATGAAATCTTATTGGAGGCTACTGAAATATGATGATACTAGCTATGGAAATCTTATTGGAGGCTACTGAAACTATGATGATACTAGCTAGGAAATCTTATTGGAGGCTACTGTAACGAGGGTGGAAGAAGTGGAATCTGGCAATGAATTCACTGTTTACCAGTGCTATTTAATGAAAAGTTTATGTTATAATATGTTTTAATTTAAGTGAATTATGAATGAATAAAAATTTACTTCTATAATTTTAAAATGATTTAATGTTTCAAGTTTCCTTGGCCTAGCTAACCAGGTGAAAGAGTCTTTATTGTTTTGTCTTTGGTATGGTATGGGTTGGGTTTTTTCAATGCTCTAAAATGTTTTGTCACATTTACGAATTTTTTCTGTAAAATTTTTATTGGAATACTGCCAAAGATGTTATTCATATATGACTAACAAAAGCTAAATCGAGAAACATATCTTAATTTTTACATGTAGATTGTTTTTTTTTTTTTAAATTTCACCACCAGCTCTATTTAGTTCAAATGTATGTTTTATGATCGTTGTTGTTTGACTTTTTTTCTAGGCATTAGAATTACTGCCTGAGCATCGGCGCATCAAGACCACCGCTTTGGTTAAAACCTTGATTACTTGCCCATCCATCTCCACATCTGACCTAAGGTCAGTGATTGAAAAAGAACAAAACAAGATGGTTATTCCTAAAGACATTCACAACATGAAGGCTAAATTAAATCATAATGATGATTCTGACCAGCAGGCCACTTCAAACATCCTCAGTTCTGTGGTAGATGCTGGTGGTAGGGCGGAATTTGGAAGGGATTAGAAGGGAGTATTTTCTTACTTATTTTATCAAATTTTAGACATGTTTAATATTGTTAAAAAGTTTCTTGAAGTGTTCATCAAGGACATTACATATACAGCGAATAAGTATAATCTCCCTTTATTAACTGTAATGGCCATCGATGATAATGTCAAAGGATGTCCAGTTTTACATGATTTTCTAAGTTGTGAACATTAAGATTTAATATGTAAATGTCTTCACTTTTTAAAATTTTCTGTAGCTTATAATAGACCATGCTTTTTTAATGATAAGGATTTATCTGAATTTGGGGCTATTTCCCACGTTTTTGTTGAGAGTCCAATAATTTTATGTTCATTTCACATTCATTTGGCACTCCAAAAAGCCTTGGCTAAAAGGGGTCTTCATCATAAACTAAAAGATGTCATCACTGATTTTTTTTTTAAATGAAACATTGTGAATGTGTTGAAGATTATGAAGAATTGAAACAGAAAATAATTTTTGTAGCCCCAGGACAGGTTATTCAGTATTTTGAAAATAACTGGTGGGACAGGCCCCAACTTTGGGCCTATTACTTACTTAACTGGCAATAATTTTACACTAGGAATTATTACAACAAATCATGTTGAGTCTTACCATTCAAAAAAAAAATCCTCAATCTATCTTGCACTTTGAGCCTTTGTTTAAGTAAATTGTTAAATTATGATGCTCAGACTAGTAAGCTTAGAGCTTTTACTAACCTTCTTAATAATAATGTAAGATATTATAATGCTGCTGCCAGTGACCCTACCATCAATCTTATAAAAAATGATTTAACCATTTTTGGCTCTGGTAATATTTTGTTACAACATAAAGCCTCTGAAAAATATAATTTCAATTTAAAGAATAAGTGGATTGTTTCATGTGTATAGTGGTTCTGGGAATGTATATCTTACAACTTTTGAAACTTGTAACTGTTTTTTTTTAAAAATGTTTAATTTATTTTGCAGACATATTATGTTTTTAAGAAAAAAATGCGGACCTGTTGAACCATGTCATAGATTTAATAGGAAAGTATATGCATCATGTCCACAGGCACATTTCTTTTCTACCTCTGTAATGGAAAATATTTTACCAACAATAAAAATAGACACACCTGAAGAGAAATTTATTTTGGCATCCTATCTGATGCAAATTGTTGCTTCATATTTGTCTTTACTTGGTGATGATGATTTTAAAGAAAAGTATAGTCAACTGGAAGGGCATTTTCTTCGTGTCACAATGATCCTGTAGATGATATTGCTCATTCTTTAGTTTCAGCTTCTTCCCAAGCATGTGATTCTAATTACACTATAACTACCTCTGTTAGCTATGATCCTAATACCACTATCAATACACCTGTTAACTGTGATTCCACATGTAATACCACTATTGTTGGATGTGGTCCTAATTCCACTACCGATACACCCGTTAACTGTGATCCTGTGTTACTTTTTCTAATATTATTTTACATAGTATCAAATTTAAAGGCAGGCCCAAAAATAGGCAAACTTTTACTTTACGTAAAAGAAAGCTGAGCTGCACTACCTCTGTTGTAAACAGTAAGGATTATTGCTCTGAAGCAGAGTTAGAGCAGTTAGGATCACAGATAACAGCAGAAGTAATTTCCTTCCATCTGTTAACTGTGTTCCAGGGAGTCCTATTTCTAATGTATGAAAGTTAAAGGGAGGCCTAAATAAAAAGCAAATGTTTGATAGGTGTAACAAAAAGCCCATTTCTTTGTTTTTCACAGAAAAGCCTGCCAATATTTTGGCTGATACTTATATTAGTGCAAGCGTAAGATGTGGTGAGCCTCCATATAATGTGGATTGTTTAAAATCACCCCTGTCTTTAGGGGCTTGTGTGGTTGATAATGACATTTCTTGTATTCAATTTGTGTTTTCTGATAAAGGGTGGGATGAACTAATGTCTAGAATTGAAGTGAAAAGAAATGAACATTTATTTATATGTATGGAGTGTAAGGAGTTAGATAGTGGGGAGTTACCTATGCTTCAGTGTAATAGTTGTCTAGATTGGTATCATCTAAATTGCATGGGCTTAAGATCCACTAAATCTGTTAATGTGTGGTGCTGTCCAATGTGTTGGGAAAATTGTTAGTTATAAATTTGTTACATTTTCATATTGTTCAATGTATATTTCAATTTGTTCCTCCAGATTGTATGTATCTATAAATTTCTATCAAGGGGCAGCAGTGGTTCATCATTATTTGTAAACCTTTTTTTTCATAGTTCTGATCTGTGATGATAAGTACCACCATCATTTTGATGATTCCTTTACAATAACTACCAGCTGTTATACATTTTTAATGATGAATTAGTGCGAGGAATGTTTTCAGCAAAATCATTAGATCAAGTACAACGTGTACATTTTTTTACCCATCCTCCTTCCTGTGCATCTCTTTTTGTTTGGTACAGATCATTTTGGGCCGTTAGCACTCTTGAATAGCTTTTAACTAACTCCCTCTACTTAGTTAATTGTTATTGTGGCATATTTTGGATAGCTTTTAACTAACTCCCTCTACTTAGTTGTTATTGTGGCATACTTTGAATAGCTTTTAACTATTTTCCTCTACTGAGTTGTTATTGTGACATATTTTTTGTTTTCAGCATTTTTTTTCAATATTCTGGCATTTTGTTTTGTAAAATCTTCATAAGATTATCTTTTGATACATTTTTTCAAATATTTGTGACCATTGTTTTGTAAACTGAGTGTATTTATTATACTTTATTGTATGGTTCTATGTACGTTTTACTATAATATTATGTATACTGTATATTTATGTATCGTTAGAAATGTTTGTTTTACGAGTTAGTTATCCAATTAAAGCTATTGTTGACTAATAAAATGTTTTTCTTTTCAATTTGATTACGTTGTTTAAATGTTGTTAGTTTTTCAACATGTGAAAGAAAACATTTAATTTAAAATAGTCATAACCACACATTTTTTATCATTCTGAGTAAAAATTACAGGTTTTTAAAATGTTATTTACATGTTGCATGAAGTATCTAATTTCAGCACAAACAGTAATCTGATAATTAGTAGTGTACAAATGTATATCTAATACCTAGACTATAATAGATGTATAATATATTTTCTCATAAAATCAACATTTCTTTCTCCATTGATTTAAAAAAAAAAAGTTTGGGGATGGGGTGAAATTGAACAATTCTAAATTTCATAGCAGAAAGAACTCGGCAGGTCAGTTTTATAGGCGATCATAGTCAAAAACATGATCAGTAGCATAGGCCACAGGGTGCCATCATGCAGAGCAGTAGCGAAGGGTGGCATTATGCAGAGCGTCTGGAATTTAGGTAAATGAATCTAATTCAAAGCAACTAGGATCAATCTGGAGTTATTTGCAAACGCGCTAGAAAAAAAAGGACGGATGTTGTCACGTGGTTTTATGAGATAGGAGTAGGGCTGTACCGGAATCCGATTCCGGCTCCTGTTAAGCCAGATTCCGGCAAGTTTAATAAATCCGGCTCCGATTAAAATGCATCGGATTTAAGCCGGATTTCTTTGTTGTTTGAAGTTTTGGTGTAAGAAATTTTTTTGGCGCAACATAATTTTGAAATATTTAGCGCTATACAATTAAATTAAAACAATAACTTCCTTTCTTTCTTTCCTGCATTTTCAAAGATACAATAACGTCGAACGCTTTTAGTTCTACATGTAAATTAAAATATATTAAAAAGGAAGATTTGAATCGTATTTAGTCTAGTAGTAATACGACATCTTACCTTCCACTACTTTTGATTCTGTGTTTTCTATAAACTATATTTAGCTATAAAAGGATAACTTCTTTAAAGAGCAGACAACGATCTTTTTTTGGGTGTTTACACTTAAAAAATAGTTCAACAATTTATTTTTCTGCAAATTTTTTTAATTTAGTGCATTTTGTCACGATTTGGATCAAATTCCTCGCATATTTAGATTAATAACTTAATACATGTTTAATTGAACATTAAAGTGATATTGATTTAGATTTGAAATGCATTTTAATTTTTCGTTTTTATGGGATAGTCAGATAATGGTTCAAGGGAAAGTATGAATGAAATAACACGGTTCAGTGACGTCACTATGGAAAACTAAAGAAAAATCAGCTATCGTGTGGTGCCACAGTATATATATATATATATATATATATATATATACATATATATATATATATATATATATATATATATATTGGAATTCATTTATTAATAAACATGTTTGTTATACTTTCTAAGATATGTTATCCATTTCTTTGTTTGATTGTAATAGAAATCAAGTTAAACTAGGTACAGCTTTATTTTGACAGTTATCTTTCTTAACTCAAGATTGGGGAAAGGGTTTTTTAATCACAGTCTTCAAGATCTAAATGGTTAATACTGTTTTTTGCTATCTAGAACTTAAAAACTAAATTTTTATTCTATTTTTCATTCTTATATCTTTTTTATGTTAGGAGAGAAATTACTACTTCGTTCGGAAAAATTACCATTTAATTTGGTAAAATCCGGTTCCGATTCCGGCAGGATTCAAATATGAAATCCGATTCCGGTTCCGATCCTGCAGGATCTAAAAATTACAATCCGGTACAGCCCTAGATAGTAGACATTTTTTATTAACTCAGTTTAATGAAATTAATATACATATTTCTGAAATACAGTCAGTAATAGGCCTACTATCGATTTTATCGCATGAGTATTTTAAAGTAATTCTCTAAGGCCAAGACCGTCTAGTGCAGGAAAATGTGAAAAATGGACCATTGTTTATGGTGGAAGTCTTGGGGGAGGGTGGTGACACCTGAATTTTCCGCATCGGGTGACACCAACCATAGTGATGCCACTGAGTTAGTGACATGTTGCATGTATTCCACACAGATTAAGGATTTCAAAATTACGTATATAAATAATAACTGGTAAAAATTTTTCTAAAACTGTCAAAACATAGTTTCGGTAGTTGTAAAACACGTTATCTTGGCGGCATTTTATCTTCCATTTTTCGTCCATGTTATAATCTATTTGCCCTAAATAGAAAGGTCATAGTTCGTATACTTATAATATGTCTATTCGTCTGGCGAAATCTCACAATCATGGAGGATGAAACAAGTACACATAACTTTTGTATATTTTTTTTTTTTGTGAAATGTAAACTAAAGATGTTATACTTTATAGAGAAACTTCACCCATGCCGAAAGAACGAGTTTACCATAGTGAGGCTACAAAACGGAAAAAGCGTGCTACAGAAATTAAAATATGTAAATAATTGTACATAACTGATATATATATATATATATATATATATATATATATATATATATATATATATATATATATATATATGAATAATAACTAACAAAGCAACAACAAAAAAAATAAAAGCTTTTGACATCTATTCATCATATAACTTTATTTTAAAATGTGTTTTATTATAATTCTTATAATTATCATCAATAAAAACTAATGAAAAAACATATATTCAAACAAAAAAAAATATTACTAACCGAAAATCAGTTGTTAGCTAAAGTCAGTTCTTAGATAAAATTAGTTCTTAGCTCAAATCTGTACTTAGCTAAAGTTAGTTCTTAACCAAAATTAATTCTTTGTTAAAATTAAAGAGGTAATGTTTGAGAGAAAAGTCAAGTTTATTTTAAAATTGTTTAACTGAAAACAAGCTCGAAAAAAAGAAAATGTATTTATAAAAGCCATTAAGCTAAAGAATTGCATATTATACAACTAAAATGAAAGTTAAAGAAAAAAGAAAAATCCAACCAAAATTAAAAGTAAAGAAAAACGAACAGATCCATTAAATAGAATGTTCAGAATAAATACACATCAACAATATGTGATTAATATTAATTGAGTGTTAAATTAAATATACTTTTTTGTGAAGCACATACATAGTTCAGTCATGACTCTTAAACGAAATGTTTAGATAATTATCCTAATTTAATATAAAGTTATTAAATGTAATTTTTTTTTCATTGTAAATTTCCACTGTCATAAATAATGGATCCTCCAGCCGTTTGGTGTAGATTTATAATATAAGTGTAGAAGTAAGTAGACTTGATATTTCAAAGTCTTTAGAAGTCCAACATCTCTTGAACTCATTTACCAAGATCAAACACATGGGCCATTCAGTAACAGGAATTGTCGGGTTTTCTTTTACCGAGTAGGATTTTTTACTATAAGGTCTTCAATGAGCCGTCCAATGACAAATACTTTAAGCCGCCACTGGGTGTTAGCCACCCTTCCGCTTTTATTGTTTATAATATCGCCATCTGGCACGTCCTTTGTTAGCCACCCTTCCGCTTTTATTGCTTATAATTTCGCCGTCTGGCACGTGCTCTGTTAGCAGTCTCGTCAATTCTGACAAGCATTTCTTCAATTCAGATTTGTTTTGCTTCTTTATATTTTTCGGTACAGAGTCTGTTGAACTTCTTTCAAAACTCCTGAGAGTCTCAAGTTTTTTTGCAAGTTCCCAAAATCTTTCCATTCGTATTTCCTTTTCTTCTGCAAAACATGATATCCATTAAAAATAAAGAGTTTGTATAAAATTTATTTTAATTTTTGTATAAGTTTATTATAATTGCAATATAGACACACAAGTGTATTGGTAAAATATGCATACTTGAGACAAAGGAACTTTTTACTGTAGATTTAAGTCAAGACTCGTAATTTTTTTTTTCAATCAGAGTAAAACACATCTTTAAGAGTGATCCGTTTGTAATCTTCGCAATACATTTAGAAATTGTCCATCCAACAATTTTTTCGGAATATTTTTTTTTTATTTTTTTTTTTCTGTTAAAGTTTAAACCTTAAGTAACTAAAAAAGTGAAAAATATAAGAAAATATAAAACAATAGATTTTTTTCCTTTCGTTATGAAACTATGTACATCATTTATCAGCACATAACAAGTTTACATACAAAAACAAGATACAAAATGTAAAAAATAAATAAGTTACGAACACATATTTTTTTTATTAAAAAGGCTTTGATTTTAAAAGAATTTATGTACATTTCATTGAATAATGTTAAAGAAGAGTGACATAAACAATGGGGTTCAATATTATAAGTCTATTGAATTTTTATAAATATGTATTATGTTCTAATCCATTTTAATACAAGTCTATTTTAAGAAAGTAATTTATATATATTTAAAAAGAAAATTGAAAATGGAATCAGTCGTGTTGAACAAATAAGAGGGAAATAAGATAATTTGAAAAAGTGAATTAAACTATAAAGTGTTCAATTGTTATAAATGAAATACATAAACCGTTTTAACTGTTTATTATTAACCGAATATTTTTGTTTGTTTTATCTACCTACCTATACAGAAAAAAATAGTACTGTTCATATTTGGATTTCTTCCCATATGGCCGAACATATTGTACTAAAATAAGTTAAGCAAAATGAAGAGTTGCGAAAAAAAAAAGAAAATCCCGGAAATTGCATAAATAGATAAGTGTAAAAATACAGAAAATAGAAACTAAGTGTAAAATACAGAAAATATGAACTAAATATAAAATACAGAAAATAGGGAATAAGAGTAAAGTACAGAAAATAGGGAATAAGTGTAAAGTACAGAAAATAGGGAATAAGTGTAAACGTCAGAAAAGAAAATAGGAAACATTAACTATATCCTGACATTTTGATCTCTGATAACTATATTTACATTTATATTACAAAGAAACTTTCGTTTTCTATTATTTATTGTAGGCCTTTGTGTGAGTGGTTTCTTTTTTCAAAATAGAGGTTATCAAATTATCTTTTGAATCATGGACGGCGTGATCACATGCAGATGAAGAAAAACTGACCCCAATTGTAATATTATTTTAAAATTAAAAATAAATGTGTTTAATGAAATAATACAGTCACAGAACCTTTATCCAATCACATTTTGTTTAATATACCCTAACATGCAGGCTCTGTTTTAAGTGCTTCGGTCTCGGGGTTGTCATTAACATACCTATATAATCAAGACCGCAATATTGCTAAAAACACAAAAACACAAGCAATTGGTACGAGATAATTCATTCAAGTATATTTAATATTAATTATGTTTTATAGCAATATATGTTTAAAATTAACCTTACCCTTCTGGGTCCGCATTGGTGAACGGGCGTGTGACGATGTTAAACCACATCGCCCTCTGTCTTCTCCCACTATTAAAAAAAATTGTCTTTAAGTAAAAACAGCGAATAAATATACCATAAATGTTATGAAAGATACCTAGTAAGGATGTAAGGAATGCATTTAAAGACAATCAACAAATAAGTTTTAAATAGAGCTGAGGTTCGATTAAAAATTGATCGAAATTAACGCATGATTAAAAATATTTTATCTCAAATTAACGCACATTTGAATCGACAAAATACAATACATTTGTTTGCATTCAAACTAGTATGTCATAACATCATAGCATAAAATTGGCATAATAAACCAGTCACATTAATTTACGAAATAGATATAATTAATTGTAAAAGGTTTATTAACCATTTGCATATATGTCTATTGAATTAGTTATTGAGACCAGTTTATTGACATGTATCAATCACGTCAAGCGATGCGAATTGTTTTTTTTTTTTCTTTTTAATCAACAACAATGCCTAACATGTGTTTTTATCGTACCATAGTTTCCAAATCTAATGACATATGTCAACTCCTGTTATCCCCTCCCTGTCATATTTTGTAACACTTTGCTACACGTAAGTCTTGTTTACCGAACCCTCTACTATCGTAATACCAGGCTTGCGGAGCCGGAGACGGAGCCGTGGAGCCGCACTTTTTGCTTGAGCCGGAGCCTAAAAATCTGGCGGCTCCACGTCTCCCAAATGTTTTTTTTTAAAGCAGAATTTTTTTTTAGCTTTAAAATTCCAAATTTGTTTGATTGTTTGCCTCCTAAAATTTGAAATGTTGTCATGTTTTACGAACGTCACAACAGTAACAGCATTTAAATTATAGCGTGTACGCACATCACCACAATAAATCTTTAATGGGGGATCTAATGGGGAATCGTTTTGTGTTCGTTTTAAATCTTGTTTACCCTCCGAATTTTTTTAATGACATGTTATTTTGTTATATATAAAGTAAAAACAGTTTTATTTCATAGAATAATTGTATCAATCATTTAAAAATAAATTTTTATTACGACGACAAATAAAACGCGTTATTTTGTATATTATTTGACCGCGAATTTGTAATAGACTAAACAAAATGGTCGCTTTCTGTAATTAACAATTTTATTATAAACATAATAGCTGAAATAGATTAATTTATAAGGCTGTGCGCCCGAATAACAATCAGACTTTATTGGGACGGGGTCCGAATAACAATCGGAGTTTATTGGTTCCCGGGTCCGAATAGTCACTTCGAATTTATAAATAGTAAATATAAATACTGAAGTATTTAAAATATATTAAATAATGTATCATTTTACTATTTGCTAATTTGATCAATGAAATAACCTCGGTCGAAAATAATTATATGAATCTGGATGCACTGAAATGGTTTGTTTTTGGTAAAACCGACAATGCGTATATTTTTCAAGTTCTTGACTATGGGGATGAACACGGCACAATTTGCATAAAAAAATTACAAAAAAAATTTGTCTCGTGTGATACTATCTTAATAGAGAGCCGGAGCCGTCAAATTTGTGGGAGCCAAAGCCGGAGCCAGAAAAAATATGGCGGCTCAGCAAGCCTAGTACATACCCCCACCACTTCCCATCCCAAAAAAATACACACGTCATTTCTATCTCATATATGCTTTTTCTTTCATAACATAATAGTATAGCCAGAAAGTAGATGCTCACTCATAATTAATATTAACGCGTTTATTTTATTTTTCCCCCTTTCCCAACCCAGTTATATTTTAGATGACGTTACTTATGGCTATCAAACCATTGTCCCAAAACAAGTTTGAACAAGTTTCATCGTTTCCAAATCATGGCAAATGTCAATCAAGCTTCCACACTAATGCAGATGTTCACTAATTGTATCATTCAAGGTCGTACAGTAGAATTAAAAAATGACAATCCTATTGTATCAAGGTCATATAGCTGCTATGATTTTATGTAAACGTGACAGTTTCTGTGTTCATTTTTTTTTCCCTTTTTCTCTTTTTAATCTTGTCTGATCTGGTTATAGAAGTGGGTTATTTACTGATATATTTTTCTGCAACTCTTAAATAACAGAATTTGGATATAATTTAATGCATTAGGTGTTTGTGTCAAAAAATAAAATTCCATATTTTTTAACGCATTAATTGCACTTAAATTGCATTAATCAAAAGACCTGTATAAAATGCTAAATTTAATTCAGTGTCACAATAATTCTGAAAAATACTAATTATAGTTGTCATGTATATGAAACTATTAGTGTAGCTGTAGCAGACGTGACCGGAAAGATGCTGATTTATCAAAATGCAATACAAAATTAAAATTACGCGCAAAAAAAAGATGATACGAAATTTCTAGCATCTCGTTATTTTGATCTAATTATAACCAGGTTCATTATACACTTGTTGTTTTTTTTACCTTCAACAATATAATGTTGTATCTCCACTCATAGTATATAATGTAAACTAGTGAATGAAAATTTTCTCTTTTTACATCGACCGGGAAGAGAGCATAATATTTATTGTCGTCATTGTATATTATGGGGCTTTAGTCGACATACCTGGGGGTGAGAGTGTGCAACAGAGTAGGGGTGGTAGATCTACTTAATACGTGAAAAGACCTTAACTTCAAATCTTTGTGTGAAATTCTGTTATTTATCGCTTTGGTGAACTTTCAGTATTTTTGTCAATTTAACGCATTTAGGTGTTGCGTTAAAAATTTTAATCGCATTTTTTAATTCGTTAATCGCGAATTAACGCAGTTTAAACAGAAGTCCTAGTTTTAAATATTTAAGGTGCATATATTACGAAGTACCTAGACAAAATGAAGATAGATATTTTCTCTTGTTCTCTGTGTAAAATAATACCTTGAGTAGTCTGTTTAATTAATCACTAATGAAAATTGGGAATAATTATTATAATGAATCCTCAAAAATATTTAAGTTAGACCTATATTTAAATTTTCACTAAAACCTGTTTTTTACTTTTTTTAATAATGGAAGGATGTAAATAAAAGAAAAGATGTGAATTTTGATTTCAATTTTTTACGAAAAGATGCATCAATCTTTTACTGAACAATTTTTCTTTTTTTCTTTTATACATAATTTCTCGGTAACATTTGACTTACATGTCGATTCATGTTTCTTTGATCGTTGGGATCAAATTCTCTTAGGATTTCTTTTTTTTTTATTTTGAATAGCATTGAATAGTATTTCAGTTCTTTAAGATGAAATTTCTTTATGACGTGTTTCCTCTTCGTCCGTATCCTATTTATTTTCTTCATGGACACTTTTTCGTGCTCAATTACAAGAAGATCGTCTTCAGTCAAGTCTCTTGAGTGAGATTCCATCCGTTCCCTAACGTTTTCTGCTTCAAAGCCAAGTTCTGTTCCTACTGCAGTGATCAAATCGAAATGGCTAGTGTAAACAACTGACCCATGGTAGAGGCTTAGGAGGATCGAGCAGGCGCTAATTGCCCAGTTCCGCACTGGGCACTGTCCTATTGGCGCGTACTTTGGGTGATTGAGGCCCAAAGTCGATACCCTTTGCCGTCACTGTGGAAGAAACCGCGGATCACGTGCTTTCCGAGTGCCCCAGGCTGTCGGACCACAGAGTGGACCATTCTGGAAGCTTACTGGCCTTTGGGCTTTATGGCAGTCTCCAGATTTTGAGAGACACAGCGAAGTTGATCTCACGTGCTCTAAAAGACTAAGACTCAGCCCGCAGTTTCACTGAGAGAGTTCTAATAGACAATAAGTTAAGGCAGCCGTCTGGCTTCGATGATTGTTGCCATGTGAATGAAAGACAGACAATGGCGAGCGGGCTAAGGATAAATGGCGCGATAATATAAACAGGCACAGCGTATATTAAGGAAGGTAGTGCCGTAGCAAGCTTAACTCGCGCCAGGGGCACAATACCTTTTAAGTACCATTTTTAGCGCCCGCCCCACCACTCGAAAACCATATAATAATTATGTAAAATATACTATTTGGCCCTCTTTTGTGAGCAGCGCCCGGTGCATGTTGCCCCCTTGCCCACACTTTGCTATGTCTCTAAAGAAAGGGTCTCAAACTTTTTATGCGCGCAAATTAAAACCGCGCTTTTAAAACCCGCGCTAATCAAGGGATTGCAATTAATGAAATATGGTGTGTAAAATACAGCTAATGATGCCAAGTCCGTCACCTTAAATACTAGGCCCTTGTCATTATTAGAACTGAGAACCACTAAATAGATTTTCTCCCCAAATTTGAAATCGACATTTGTCAGAGGATCTTGGAAGAAAAAAAAACAATGGAAAAAAATGTATATTACGCTACGGCTAAATAAAGCCTTGATTAGACCGACATGTAGAATAATTTAATGGGCCCATCGCATACGCTGTTTTCAAGATTATTTTAAAAATAATGAATCTCTATGAAAACGTTCAGGGCCATTCATATATGCCGAGGACTTAATCCTAACATGCCGACCCTGTTTTAGGTGCACCGGTCTCGGGGTTGTCATTGATATACCTATATAACAGAGGCCGGATTATTTCTCAAATATTAAAAAAAAAACATAAACAATGTTATATAGATAATTAATATGATTGATATTCATACAGTGTTATATCAGTAAACGTTTACATCAAGTAAAAAAAAAACAACCTTACCTTTCTGAGTCCACATTGATGAAAAGTCGCCCAAAAATAAACCAGGTCGCTCTATAAATAAAAACAGCGAATAAATTTACAGTTATTGTTATGAAAGATACCAAGAAAGGAATGCACTTAAGGAGAATCAACAAATAAAGTTATAAATATTTAGGTGTATACATTACGAGGTAGATAGACAAAATTACCCGAGTTATTTTCTCTAAAAACTTACCTTTCAGACTACTGTTCAACATAGGTTCGTAAAATAGGCTGTTGAATAGTGCATCTGAGTAATGAAAAGGGAATAAAAATAAATTATGATTGCATATTGTTTGTTTCAAGAAAGACACGTGTAAAGATTGCATATAGATAGGGACAATGCATTTTTCTTTTTAATATTTATGGTGCAGACATTACGAGGACTCTAGGCATTAGTCAAATGTGGTCTGAGGATCTTGAAAAAAGTATAATTAAAAAAACAAGGAAAGATTAAATTTTTAAAATTGATATTACGATATGTTCGGCCGACATTGCAAAACGATGGACCTCATTCAGTTTTTTATATTAATTGTTCTAAAATTAAAAAAAAATATATAAATGATATCAGTATAAAGGTTTTGATATTATTTTTCAATTTTGAGTACTTAATACTAACACTGTAAGTAAAGTAAGTAAGTTCCCTTAGCCCTAACGGGCCATGGGGGCAGATGAAGTGTAGAATTCATCTGTTTCTATAACATCGGCATATGAAGGGATTGTGTGGTTAGCACAACGCCCAGCTGCCTTTACTTCCCCAACATAAGTCAGGTATCCATTTATAGCTGGGTGAACTTGTGGGACGACTTTGTACCAAATTTTCACCTGGACTAATTTCTATGGGCCTCACCGAGGATCGAACCCAGGACTCTCAGGTCGACAGTCGAGTATCTACACCACTCGGCCATCCGTCCCAATACTAACACTAAAGCCATTATTTAAGTTATCCGATCTCGGATATGACCATAAGATATATACAATGGGTATACCCATATCTTCTACTAATAAAGTGCTATTCTTGGCGTGCGTCCGTGCAGAATGGGATGTGGTAGTTTTCATATCGAGCGGTGTGCGTTATAACCGTGTATTGTAACCGTGTATGATGAGGTGCAGAATGGAAAACAAAGATGTATTCGAAATACTGCAATAGAAGAGAGCATGTGGCCTATATTGCCATAAACAGAAGACGATAAGAACAGAAATAACAAAGCGATGTACTAAATACTGTAATAGAAAATAACATTTGACTTTTATTGCCATGAACATCCAGAAAGAAAGATAGTGAGAAGCCGAATTGAACGCGGGTGCAGTATCGTGCCACACCAACTTGCCTTTGTACTGCAAAATGGCATAATAAAGTAGTTATTTTTTTTACTTTACAGTGCATTGTTATAACAACTTTTTTATAGCTTAGTTTTGATTTTAACATTGATAGAATTAAGGGTAAGACATAACGGGTGACATAAATTAGCACCCATATATTTACCTAATGGGCTTAGTTTGGTTTGGGTGATTTGGTTGGTTTGGTTTGTTTCGTTGGTTTGGTTGGTTGATCGGTTTGTTTGTTTAGCTGGTTTTGCTATTTGTTTTTGGTTTGTTTGCGTTGACGGTTAAAACGTATTTTGTAACGGGTTATGCTGGGTTAGTTTGGTTGTTTGGATTTCTTGAATCGTTTGGTTTTTCTGGTTGATTGGTTAGCTGGTTTGGTTACTTAGTTTGGTTGGTTTTGTTGGTTGTTTTGGTTTTGTTGGTTAGCGTTGACGGGTACAACTTAATTTGCGAAGTATGAAATGTAGGTCGTTTCTGCACATTAGAAAGGTGGCATAAATCAGCACCCATATCTTTACCAATGTGAATATAACCTTATTAATCGTATTTTAATATTCAGTGGCTAAATTTGATTATAAAGAGGTTTCACATTACACCTAGATTTCCCGAGCAACGCCGGGCTTAATATCTTGTTACAATATAATTTGGAAATATATGTTGAAAATGGTTGTGCTAAACGCACCAGAAAAATAGAACTAGGTGCGAAAATTAAACTGCGGAATTTTAAACGTGTGACAGAACAAAGTCAACTATACGAGTCAATCAATATTACATTGTCTGATATTATAATGATTGGTTCATGTGATACAGATATGTGAACATTTCAAAGTGCCGAGTTTAATTTTCTTTCATTCTCATGACCTTTTAAATAACAATAAACTTAGTTTTAGCATATATTGTTCAATTGTTCGTCTTTATTAATTCTTCTAGGGTTCAAGAGTACCACACCAGTGGACAAGGTTTAGGGCCCAAGACAGCCCTACATTTTTTTTCGACTTTTCCTTTATGTATGTGATGCATAGCCGGTATTAATTGTTTTAGTAATTTATTTTGCCTTCATTTAATAGAGATGATAAACTGTAAAATAAATCAACTTAAATTAGAACATTTAATGAAACTTTCTCAAGAAAAGATAAAAGACACGTTTATTTCTTACATTTGTAGACAAGTTACGCAGACTGCGATAGTCACAGTCTCAGGTCTTCATAGCAAAAGGTTTTACATTCTAAGTGTTGGTAGGCACTTGTGATTGTTTGAGTGGGCAAAAATAAATAAGTTAACTGAACACCGGTATTAGAAAATACTGTTTTTGCGACCCCTAGTGTGTATGTTTTATGTAGCAAGGTTTTTACGAGCACCATTTTGAAAACGAAAATCTCACTGCAAACTATGGGATTATATTTCTATACTGAGGTCTTAATCCTATCAAGCCGACCCTGTTTTATGTGCACCGGTTTTATTTTTATAATATGGCGGTCGCTATATTGCTCAACTAACAAAAATATAAACAACTGGAGAGAGACAATTAATTGAAATAAAATTGATATTCATAATGTGTAATACCTTTAAACTTTTACAATAAAAAAACATCAACATACCTCTCGGACTCCTAATATCGTTCTCGTTACACGGCTCCGGCAAATCGAATAACAACAGCCATGCCCAAATTTTAATTTAATAGCTGGCGGTGGTGACGGATGTGGTCGGCACACAACACCCTTCCACTCTGTCCCACTCAAGCACACCTGCGCAGCCTGCAATTTCTGTCTGGGGGTACAGGCACAGTACACCCTCCCCTCTTTCCGAGTGGCAGGAAAAACCCCTTGCCTTGCCATTTTGGCCGATCGGCAGTACACACCCTGCTGGTCTGGTCAGTTTAGGCAAGGAATAAAACCCATCTTTCTGCCATCCCTGCAGATGATAGCGGGCACACTCACCCAGCCGCTCTGTAGTGATGGCAGACAAGCATCAGCGCCGCCAACAGTTCTTGTGTGGTAGGCACACTACACCCTACCATGCTGGCTATGGCGGCGTTAAATAAAAAAACAACAACTTAAAACAAATAATTCAAGACATCATTGATTGTATCAGATACCTTGTATATGATGTAAATAGATAGAGACAATCAATAAATAAGTAATACATATTTAAGTTGCATACATTA
The DNA here is from genome assembly GCA_021962125.1 of Bulinus truncatus. Taxonomy (NCBI): domain Eukaryota; kingdom Metazoa; phylum Mollusca; class Gastropoda; family Planorbidae; genus Bulinus; species Bulinus truncatus. Next base: position 1,427,624 of record JAGDYQ010000011.1, read on the forward strand.
AGAGCACACGATAATTTGAGCAATGTGTTTTATTGAAATAGTGGTGAGATGGTGGTATTTATATGTGTACAATTAAAATTAAAATAAATGGACAAAACCTGAGCCAGTAGGAAGACTTTCCTCTTCACCACTTTCTCTGAAAACCAAAAAAAAAAAAAAAAAATAAAAACAGAAACATACATTTAATTAAAATAATTCAAAAATAGGCTTGCACTAAAATTAAAAATATACGTTTGTTTTATTTTAATTATACGAAAATTTATAGAAATTTTATTGATTTAAAAAAAAACGATATCATAACCATGGACAGATGATATCTTAGTGCATGGAAAAACAACTTGAACGAAAACCTGTTTATAGGAAATAACAAAATCAATTTTTTACAGAATACATTTATAATCTCTCCTGTCACTTTGTGTGTTTGTGTAACATTGTTTACAGATAATGTCAGGGATTTCGACTTGAATTCTAGGATGATGTTAATGCTAGAAACTAAGCGCAACTGAATAGATTTTCCACTCAAACCCCCAGTGTTTGTTATGTAACAAGGTTTAAAAAAAAAACTACTGAAACTTTTGCTTTAAATCCTAGTATTCTATTACTCTTATAACTAAACCCTACTGAGCAGAATTTCCCTCAAAATTCAAAGTCGATTTCAGTCTGGGGATTTCGGAAAGTTATAATTCTAAAACAAGCAAAATCAAGTTTTAAGATTTTATATAACGTTACGGCTAAATAAAGCCTATGACATGTACACCAATTTATTGGCCCCCATCAGTCTAGACTGACATGAAGACCATTTGTATGAGACCATGTCAAATTAGACCAACATGTAGACCAATTTAATGGGCCCCCATCAGATTAGACTGATATTAAGACCAATTGTATGGGACCCCTTCAGATAGGATCAATATGTAGATCAATTTATGAGACCCGTCAGATCATTCCGATATGTAAAAAATTGTATTGGTCCCTATTAAATTAGACTGACTTGATGACCAATTTAATTAGCCCCCCCCCCAATCAGATTAGACCACCATGTAGACCAATTGTATGTGACCTCGTCAGATTAGACCGACATAAAGACCAATTGTATAGACCCCAACAGAGATTCAGACGACCATATGGGTCATTGTATGCCCCCCCAATCAGTATTGTCAAAATTGATTTTAAAATAATTAATAACAAATCACATTTTAAAAAGTTGAGGGACATCATTTCAAAGCCTCAATCCTATCACACCTGCCCTGTTTTATGTGCTCCGGTCTTGGGTACACCATTGATAAACCTATATGATGGAGACTGCCTTATTGCTTTAAGAACAAAACCATAAGCAACTGGATAGAGAGAATTAGCTTAAGTACAATTGATATTGTTACAACTCTTTAAAAATTCTTGTTTATGGAATTAAAACAACACGCAGGCTGGCGTGGGTTCCAAGAGTATTTACTAATATCTATCAACTTAAATACTCAACAACAACTGCAACATGGCCAATTTCTTCCGGCTTCCACGTCACTCTCTCTACCACCACGTCATAGCGTTCAATATATCGATGCACGGTGCGCACCGGGGGGGGGGAAGTCGTAACACTGCCCCCCTCTTCAATCTGTCCGTCCCGGACAGGTCAGTTCTCACAACAGTATGTCCACATGAACCACTTTCATCTTGGTGCGGGTGTTTCTCTATATTCTGTATACGACATCAATTTTGATGTTTTTTTTTTTTCGAACCATAGAATGTAGTTCCTCGAGTCGAGAAATCAGTCCATTGGCATAATCTGTTTCCATGGAGGGAGCGTCTCTGGGAAGCCCGAACAGGGGGTCACAAGTTAAGCGGAGTTCCCGGTCAAACACTATCGTTGATGGCGGGTGACCCATCGTCTTGTGGGTTGCTGGTCGGTAGGTTTTATCGTAGGTGCAGGCGTTTAGCCGTCTGATCTCCCTGCATATTTTGGCGTCAGGGATGCTGGCGTAGAATTTGGATCGATCGGGGTGCTTGTTCCTCTGGACCAGCTCTTGGGAATGGCCACCAGAGCAATCGCAGCAAGTGAGGTCGCTGGCCTCATTGGGTGCTGGGCCTTCATTGTGTGCTGGGCCTTCATTGACCGCCGGGCCTTCATTATATGCTGGGACTTCATTAGGTGCGGGGACTTCTTTAGGGTATCCGCAACAATCGTTGTACTCTCTCCGGTTGTTATTGCTGCATGGCATGTTTCCCTGCCAAAAGCTGGCTAAATTGTTTTCACTTGCATCCATTTCTGCTGTCTTTAATAAATATCCACTCACGTTATTCAATTGTATGTCTTTGACTACATCGAGTCGCAGGATAGATCGTGATGCCCCAGTATCCAATAGAAATCTACACTCAAACTGTCCAATTTTTTCCTTTTACATACAGGCTTGATTTAATCACAATAGTTGCAATGGGAATGACGACTTTACTGGCTTTGTTGGAGTGTTTTGCCAGCTTCCGCCCTACGAAGCTGGCAGACGTTAGTTTCCCTGGAAGTTCCAGCGGTTTGGGAGCTGGGGGTTTCTGTTCTGTCCGGCGGAATACTGCCTCTGTCTTGGACAGTACCGCCGAACATGACCGGAGGCGCCACAATTCCAGCAGCGAGTATCACCCATATCCATTATCCGGCCGTCGACCTTTTCGTTAATCTCAACCTTCACCTTCTCAATTCTAGTGTTGAGATCTTCCTTCAGATCTCCTATTTCGTCTCTTATTGCTTGAAGTAATTCTTTCCTTTCATTCTTAAGTAATTCTTTCATTTCATTCTGGCCTTCTTTCATTTCCCTTCTTAATTTTTCAATTTCAGACTCTACAACTAGAGGTTTACTTAGCTTCTTACCGCCATTTTCAGAAAAGAAATCCCACCTCTGACACCAATGTTACAACTCTTTAAAAATTCTTGTTTATTGAATTAAAACAACACACAGGCTAGCGTGGGTTCCAAGATTATTTACTAATATCTATCAACTTAAATACTCAACAACAACTGCAACATGGCCACTCTCTTGCCGGCTTCTTACGTCACTTCTCCCCACCACGTCATAGCGTTCAATATCTCGATGCACGGTGCGCACCGGGGGTAAAAGCCGTAACAATATTAATGCTGTGTAATACCAGTAACCTGTTACATTTGAAAACAAAATACCTTTGAGACTCATGCTTAACGGAGGGCAGATCTCTGTCATGCAAGAAATGTCGTCTTAATAAAAAGGATAAAATAATAACTAAAATGATTGTATATTTGTTTGTTCTAAAAGATATAGTGTAATAAATGCACATGAAAAGAAACAATCAATTAAAAAGTAATCGATGTGTATGATACGTACATACGGGCATAGGATAAATTATAAAATGTCTTTTAGTGATCTGGTAGTGAGATGGTGGTATTGTTATGTGTATAATTAAAATTATACTAAATTGACAATAAAAAAAAATGAAAAATTGTTTTAAAAATAGGCTTGCACTAAAATGGAAAAAATATAAGTTTTGTTTGAATTTGATTATAGGAAATTTATAGAAATAATATTTATTTAAAAAAAAAAAACGAGAGCGTCATTATGGACTGATTATATCTTAGCCCATGAAAATAAAAACTGGAACAAAACTTAGTTACATGATATAACAAAGTCAATTAGTTCCACAATACATTCATATTCTTTTTTATAAAGGCCGAAAATCTGCATCGATATTTGAACTAATTCAACATGAGCCTTTACTGCTATGTATGTTTGTGTAGGCCTATATGTGCATGATTGTAGAACTATAATATAAAACTAAAGATGAGGTCAGGGCTATCGCCTTAAGTTCTAGGCTCCTGTTAATTAGCCTTATTCACCAATCCGCCTTATTGAAACGATAACGAGGCTGGTCCACTAACAATACTTAGTGTACACGACTTATTGATAAGAAAAATTAACCGCTTTCGGGAATAATCCCATTTTAAAAGAAAAAATGTATATAATGAAGTAGAGGGTAAAGAAACTTGTAAAAACACATTTCATTAATTTGAATGCATACTATTATGAAACTAGCAGTACCATGCAAACCTTTGCATATAGTTATATCTCATTAGGCTTGATCGGTTTGCTAGGTTATTTTTTGGTTTCGGACAGATCCGATTTTTTCATGATTGTATTTTAAACTGGAATACTGTTGTAATAATTTCTTTACTTTCGCTTAAACGCAGTGCCCAAATTCCTTATATATATATATATATATATATATATATATATATATATATATATATATATATTATTATTCTATTAATCTAAGTCATGCATAGCCTTAAGGATAAATCGAACCAATCTATCTCAATAAAAATATTTCTTATATATTTAGCTACATAGCGCGAATTGCAAGCTTTTCAATGATAACACTCTTTATTTTATATATCAATAGAACTGGAAGCTATGATTTTTTTCAGTTCAGGTTTAAAAAGGGGCCAATTTATCTTTTAATATTTTTATCATAAATATATACTAAATATATAAGATGATTGAATGATAATAATAGAATAATAGGCACCAAATTTTCTTTAAGACGCTGTCAAAATTTAACATATTTATTGTACTTATCAATAATGTAAACATAACACTGAGTTACAAATTAAAAAAAAAATGTTCCTCTGAATTTTTTACAGTTTTTAATAGATTTTTTGATGCTGATTTCAAATCTGTGATCAGTTTTTCTCAATCGTCGACCATTCCCAAGATATCAACAATCTCATGATTTAAGCTTTTATAATGGCAAAATGATGGTGGTACTTATCATCACAGATCAGAACTATAAAAAAAAAGGTTTACAAATAATGATGAACCACTGTTGCCCCTTGATAGAAAGTTATAGATACATACAGTCTGGAGGAACAAATTGAAATATACATTGAACAATATGAAAATGTAACAAATTTATAACTAACAATTTTCCCAACACATTAGACAGCACCACACATTAACAGATTTAGTGGATCTTAAGCCCATGCAATTTAGATGATACCAATCTAGACAACTATTACACTGAAGCATAGGTAACTCCCCACTATCTAACTTCTTACACTCCATACATATAAATAAATGTTCATTTCTTTTCACTTCAATTCTAGACATTAGTTCATCCCACCCTTTATCAGAAAACACAAATTAAATACAAGAAATGTCATTATCAGCCAGACAAGCCCCTAAAGACAGGGGTGATTTTAAACAATCCACATTATATGGAGGCTCACCACATCTTACGCTTGCATTAATATAAGTATCAGCCAAAATATTGGCAGGCTTTTCTGTGAAAAACAAAGAAATGGGCTTTTTGTTACACCTATTAAACATTTGCTTTTTATTTAGGCCTCCCTTTAACTTTCATACATTAGAAATAGGACTCTCTGGAACACAGTTAACAGATGGAAGGAAATTAGACTCACCGTTTACTTCTGCTGTTATCTGTGATCATAAGTGCTCTAACTCTGCTTTAGAGCAATTATCCTTACTGTTTACAACAGAGGTAGTGCAGCTCAGCTTTCTTTTACGTAAAGTAAAAGTTTGCCTTTTTTGGGCCTGCCTTTAAATTTGATACTATGTAAAATAATATTAGAAAAAGTAACACAGGATCACAGTTAACGGGTGTATCGGTAGCAAGCTGCAAAATTCTTTTATTCGAAACATTTTAACACAAAACAATGTTCAATTGCCACAAATTGTTAGTAATGATATATTTGCATATCATGATCATGACACATTAAAAATGTCATAGATAAAAGCTGAGTCAGTTTAAACTTGGATCTCTAAAAATGCTGCGACGAACGACATTTACGCTTGTGTTTAGTACCATCACGTCGGACAATTGACCAGATATAATCACCCATCATAGCACTGTCCCAGTGCCCTCGGTACCTCTGCTTCATCCTCATAATGTCTTGGTGGAAGCGTTCACCGTGCTCTTCGCTTGTGTTTCCCAAATTCCCGTGAAAAAATCTATGTATGAATGAAAATAATGCATTTTGAGGGACATACGGCATTCCATTTTCTGATAGGCTTTTATCATGTTAGACACAAGTTCTTTGTAATTTGGTTCTTTATTATTTCTCAAGAATCCATTAACTTCAGCTCTAAAAGACTTCCATGCTTGCATTTTTAGCCCACTCATAGTTTTTTCCAATGTTTTTGAGGCTAACATTTTTCGCACTTGTGGACCAACGAAAATTCCTCCTGAATTTGGCCTCAGAAAGTTCGGGAAACATAATGCGAATTTGTAGATAAGTCTCACCTCCAGGATCCAATGCAGTCACAAACTGCTTAATAAGGCCCAACTTAATATGGATTTCACCTCCAGGATTCAGTGCAGTCACAAACTGCTTAATAAGGCCCAACTTAATATGGATCTCACCTCCAGGATCCAATGCAGTCACAAACTGCTTAATAAGGCCCAACTTAATATGGATCTCACCTCCAGGTTCCAATGCAGTCACAAATTGCTTAATAAGGCTTAACTTAATATGGATCTCACCTCCAGGATCCAATGCAGTCACAAACTGCTTAATAAGGCTTAACTTAATATGGATCTCACCTCCAGGATCCAATGCAGTCACAAACTGCTTAATAAGGCCCAACTTAATATGGATCTCACCTCCAGGATCCAATGCAGTCACAAACTGCTTAATAAGGCCCAACTTAATATGGATCTCACCTCCAGGATCCAATGCAGTCACAAACTGCTTAATCAAGGCCCAACTTAATATGGATCTCACCTCCAGGATCCAATGCAGTCACAAACTGCTTAATAAGGCCCAACTTAATATGGATCTCACCTCCAGGTTCCAATGCAGTCACAAATTGCTTAATAAGGCTTAACTTAATATGGATCTCACCTCCAGGATCCAATGCAGTCACAAACTGCTTAATAAGGCCCAACTTAATATGGATCTCACCTCCAGGATCCAATGCAGTCACAAACTGCTTAATAAGGCCCAACTTAATATGGATCTCACCTCCAGGATCCAATGCAGTCACAAACTGCTTAATAAGGCCCAACTTAATATGGATCTCAACTCCAGGATCCAATGCAGTCACAAACTGCTTAATAAGGCTTAACTTAATATGGATCTCACCTCCAGGATCCAATGCAGTCACAAACTGTTTAACAAGGCCCAACTAAATATGAAGAGGAGGAGTTAGCACTTCACTTCTATCAACTAAGGCCTCTCTCACTACATTATGTGAACCCGGTTCTAGATATTCGCGGGCAGGCCATTCTGATGCAGCCCTGCTGTTCCATAGGCATAAAAAAAACAGAAATATTTAGTAAATCCACACTGCAAGCCTAGCAAAAACCCAATCATTTTAAAATCCCCACATATATCCCATCTATACCTTTTGTAGTCAATGTTATCAAGCAGATTACGAACATTATCATAATCATCCTTCATTTGTGTTGAGTGTGGCTACAGGTATGGAGGGATAAATATTCCCATTATGCTACAGTACTGCTTTTAGACTTCTGGTAGAGCTGTTTATAAACAACCTCCGCCCGCTTGAATCGTGTTCAATTCCTATAGCGTGAAATAAACCATTCACATCAGAACAAAAGCAAAGGCTTCCATCAACTGTAAAGTATTTTGCAAATTCCAAATGACGGTTACGCTGTATGGTGATTTTACAGTCTTCGCCCAAGAGATTCCATTCCATAAGTCTTGATGTGAGAAGCTCTGCACCAGACTTTGCCAACTTTAAGTCTCGAATCAAGTCATTTAGTTCATTTTGATGTGAAAAATGCGGCCTAGGATCCGCTACATCGCCAGACGCAGAATCGGAGAACTCATTGTCACTGTCATCATCACAACTCTGTTTTAAAAAAAAAACAGACTGGCAATAGATTTATCAATTATAATTAATCAAGAGCAATAGGAAAAAGTGTAATATTTACCTGTATGGGTGGGTAAGGCACAGGATACTCTTCACTGTGAAGAACAGGAACTATTGATGAAGGCATGGATGGGTAGTCAAATGCTGTTCATCCTTTCACCTTTCTGTACAGCTTAATGTCGTGGTGATTTTGGGGGTCTCTCCATATTCGAGGTATGGCAAATGGCATGGCCTTTCGACTTCCTCTGAGCCATGCCTCCAGAATGACACGACAACTTCCGCAAATCACATGTGGCGGCAAGGATTTGTCCTGATAACCGATTGCAACTCCGAAGTAGAGGCGATAAGCCTTGTAGTATTTTCGTCCTTTTTCAATACGTCCCGAAACTTGTTTCGAACTGATATAATATCCGCATACATAGCAAAAGCTATCAGGAGAGTTTTTGCACTGTCTACTAGCCATAGTAATTTGAATTCAATCTTTAAATATCAACGATTACAAGTTAACTATGAAATTTGAATATTATGTCTGAAGCTAAATTAAGCTGCAACAATAGAAAAAATACAAATATACTAAATCTTAAATATCTTGATAACCGTCGATGCTACAGCAAAACTGATTACAAATTTGGAATCAGCATCAAAATTTCAGTCAGAAACAATAATAAAATCAAGATAAATCAAAGCTGTGTAACCCAGTGTAATCAAAAAAAGCTTTTAATAGCAATTATTTTTAGAATTTATTGGCCAAGATGGACATTAGCATTACTTTCTATCTCTTAAAAACTTTGTTGATAACTAATAATATAATTACCGTGATTCTCAAATCTCGAAGAATCATTTTAATTGAAAAAATATGTTAAATGAACAATGGTATTTGAAAAACGTCAATATTGAAAATACCGGTTTTTACGACCTCTAGAGTGTATACTTATGTAACAAGGTTTGCGGATCACCGTTTTGAAATAAATTATCTCATTGTAAAAGTTTGGGATTATATTTATATGTTGAGGTTATAATACTATCATGCCGACTCTGTTTTATGTGTCCCGTTAATATTCTTATATTATGGTGGTCGCTATATTGCTCGAATAACAAAAACATAAACAACGTTACTGAGAGATTTAATTAAGTATAACTGATATTCATAATGTGTTATAACAGTAAACGTTTAAATTAAAAAATAAAAATAAAAAAAAATCATTACATTTTTTAGTCCACATTGATGAAGACAGTATGTTTTGTGATTAACAAACGTGCTCTATAAGTGAAAACAGCGAGTATATAAACAATTAATGCTATGAAAGATACCAAGTAAGGAATGCCATTAAAGACAATCAACAAATATGTTATAAATAGGGCTGCTGATTAAACTGCGTTAATTTGCGATTAACGCGTCAAAAAAAAATTGCGATTAAAATTTTCAACCCAACACTTAAAATGCGTTAATTTGACTAAATGCGGAAAGTTCACCAAAACGATAAATAACAGAATTTCACCATTTGAAGTTTAAGTTCCGTTCACTTAATAAGTAGATCTACCACACCCACCCTGCCGCAATTCGCACATACCCTCATCCCCAGGTATGTCGACTGAAGCCCCACTTGTAATATATGATGAAGATGTTTCGGTTATTTAGCCCTTCGACAAGTAAACTCCTGCTCCCTTCCCGGTCGATGTAAAAAGAGAAAAACTTTAATTCACTAGTTTACATTATATACTGTAGTGTATTGGTGGAGGTATAATGAACCCATTTATAATTTGATCAAAATATCCAGATGCTAGAAATTTTGTATCATCATTTTTTTTTGCGCATAATTTTGTATCGCATTTTGATAGTATAACATCTTGCTAATACATCTGTACCCGAGACAGTGGCTGTATTTTTCATAATTATTGTGATACTGAGTTAAATTTTATATATGGCTGTTGATTTACTGCAATTAAAGCGTAATTAATGCGTCAAAAATATGCGATTACATTTTTTAACACAAGCACCTAAATACGTTAAATTTTACCCAAATGGTGTTATTTCAGAGTTGCAGATGGAATAGAAAAAATCAGTAAATAACCCAATTCTATAACCAGATCAGACGAGATTTAAAAAAAAAGGGAGAAAAAAAAACCCGAACACAGAGTGTCACGTTTACATAAATCATATCATCTATATGACGTTAAAACAATAGGATTGCAATTTCTTAATTCAAACTTATGACCCTGAATGATGCAATTAATGAACATCTGCACGTGTTATAGTTTGATTGACAAGTGTCATGGCTTTGAAACAATGTAACTTGTGGTTGGTAAGTGACGTCATCAACCAATATTAACATTACCCACCTCCCCACCAATACAACCACAGTCGGCGAGTTGATGGACAAATTTACTTTTAATCTTCTTTTGAAGTTTTTGCTTTGACGTCGAAGTATATACATGTTATTCTTATATTCTTTCAATCACTTACTTTCTTACTATCAACTATTTGTTCAATGTTTTAGTGAACCACAAAAAATAATTTTTTATCAGTCTGTCAGTTATATTAATAAAAAAAATATTGTGTAAAATGACACTCTTTGATGTTATCGGTCGGCTTTCATTTTTCATCTTCTGCACTTTCTTTCCTGTTGACGACACACTTTATAACAATTCGCGACCCACATGTGAGACTGAGAACAAATGAACAAGGATGGTTACTTGCTCACGTCAAAAATGAGTCGAACATTTCAAGGTCTGGCTTGTCAAAGACGTCACACACACACGCACGCACACACAACACACACAAAGGCTTAATACTCTATTGCTTAGGCCAAGTAAGTGCGAAAAAATAACAACAGGTTGTTATTATTTTAAAATGACATGTTGATATAATTAAAACAAGCAATTAAGCCTGTTCCATTCTGGACACAGGACGTGTTAGCGCATTTTCGTGTTATGTATCAGTACGTATGCTATCTTTCAGTAAATATTTGTAAATTTTGGAAATGTTTATAAATTCAATTGTGTAATGCATATATCTGTAAAAAAAAAATTATAAAGACGTTTCTTTATATTTGAAAAAAAATTATTTTCTCTTAAATCTAACTACAAGTGGTTTGTGGTTACTGAAATAGGACTCATAATTGAAAACATTCGAAATTATAGTCATTTAATCGTCCGAAAACTCCGTCAATTGTTGCATAGCTCTGATACTTTCAATTAAACTCAGAACACAAGCATACTATTTCATTTGATGAGTTTCTTAATAAATTTTGGTGAAACTACGTGCTGCAGTATTTCGCACCAAATGAACGGGCTATTGAACGTACAAGGTGTATATATAATATATAAGCCCCTTATGAGCCCTGAAGCCCGGCCCTCAGAGGTCCTATCGCGAAATGAACTTTTGATGTACACATGGCAGGCCAAGACCTACAAAATGATATATACATCATGGGTCTAAGACTTATAGTTGCTGAGATATAGCGCTCCTTTATTAATATAGCTTTTATAGTAAAAAAATGGTACTAAGGCCCCTTTTACGGCCCTGAGAGGTTAGATCGCGAAATGGAAAAAAGTCATTTCTTGGCAGGCCAAGACCTACAAAATGATATATACATCATGGGTCTAGGACTTATGGTTGTTGAGATCTAGGGTGATGACGGACAGACGGACAGACAGACAGACAAAACGGGGACAATAGAGCATTTTTTTTCGAAAATGCTCTAAAAATGTTACAATTAATAAATAAAGTATTTTTTCGATTAAATATGCGTTAATTTGCGATAATTTTTTAAATTATGCGTTAATTTCGATTAAAATTTTTAATCGAACAGCAGCTCTAGTTTTAAATATTAAAGGTACATACATAACAGGATACATAGACTAAATACGACAGTTATTTTCTCTAAAAACTGACAATCAATACAAATATTATTTAAGGTTCGTACATAGAAATGAAACATATTTTGTAAAACATTTCTTTCAAACTAGGAATTATTTCAGGGCTCTTGATTCTTTAACTAACAGTAAACTTAGTCCCAAGCATAGGATTTGTCTATCTATGGAGGGTTGGGGTGTAAGCTACAGCAAAATAAAACACATACACACAACATTTCTTCTTTGTTTTTGTTTGGAGCCAGCTTTCTATTTGAAATTTTAATCTTAAAACGGCAGCTAATATTTATTATAATGAGATAAAAGTTTCTTTTTTATTAAGATCGATTGTACTGTGTCATGAGAAACTTCACTTGTTCAAAATGTGCATAGCTGGCTATCGGACGACACTAAAGCTATTCATTTTTCTATCTACAAGTATTGACAATGCAGCTATAAGTAAGGATTGTTTAGTGTGGTTCATCCTCGTTACTTAATGCCCTAAGAAATGCTTACCTTTCTTATTTGTTAATCCATCATTTACTGAGATAACCTCCTCATCAATGAGTTGCACTCTATATCGTTTAGCCATGACCTCTACACCTGTATAGGTAGGTCTTTACATCTATATAAATAAAAAACAACTTTAAGACACATGACTATTTATAGATTGTGGAATTCCCGAATACGCCACAGACGACACCTCGCGTTGTTTCGCTCGGGTTAGGTCAAAGTTCAACTTTATTTTCTCCGAACATGTCAGCCTGTTATGTTGTTTGATTGCTTATTTAAAAATAAAATTACAGTAATTATATTGATTGATAAGGCGGAGTATTTTACACCGCAGGATGACTAGTTATTTATAATTTAACATATAGCTATCATCAATAATAAATTATTCACTGAAGTAACAGAGTAATACGCTAAGGGAATTAGGCAGGATTATAATATATTTAACGAGGAGATGTAAATTAAAATTGACATCATTAATACGATTATTTTATTCATTTATCAATAGTGATAAGTTATAATAAAAATATAAAAAAAATGTTTAACTATATTGCAATTAAAAACTTTTTTTAAATCGTTAAAATAGTAAATTAAAATGATCGAAACTATAACTTACTATTCGAGCCAAGACGCAGTATATGTCAAAGAGGAACTTACTGGTGTTAGTTTTGTAATGTTTTTTTTAGAAAATTGCAACCTATCATAACCTAACAATGTACTATAGGCAGTGGGCAAGTGGGGCATCATGCCCTGGGCGCTACTTATAAAGGGGGCCAAATGATATATTTTACATATACTATTATATGGTATACATACCGATTACACTACTTGCATTTTATAAGGCATTAATTGTCAAATTTTAACTACAGCCTTTTCGAAGTTTTTATGTAAGATCAATATAGAATTAGCCTTTATTTACCCTCCAGGTCATTCATTACTTTGTATTATTCTGAACCTGAATAGGTTACCATATAATCTGAAATATCTATATTAAACAAAATCCATTATGTTATAAACTTGATATAGGTGGACTTATATAGCCAACTAACTATAAAACATGCAAAGAGAAACTCTCTAAAGCTGTATGCGTTTTACTAGACACAAAATATATGAAATAAAATTTTATATCTATCTTTCTTTTGATATCATAAAATGATAATTGGGTATCTACCACTCCCACCTAATGGGGCATCTACCACTCCCACCTAATGAGGTATCAACCATTCCCACCTAATGGGATATCAACCACTCCCACCTAATAGGATATCAACCATTCCTACCTAATGAGGTATCAACCACTCCCACATACTATTCGAGCCAAGACGCAGTATATGTCAAACAGGAACTTACTCGTGTTAGTTTTGTAATGTTTTTTTTAGAAAATTGCAACCTATCCTAACCTAACAATGTACTATCGGCAGTGGCGTAGTGATCGTAGTGAGGGGGCAAGTGGGGCATCATGCAATGGGCGCTACTTAAAAAAGGGGGCCAAATGGTATATTTTACATATACTATTATATGGTTTCTGAATGGGGGGTGTAAAAAAGGTATTGTGACCCGGGCGCGAGTTAGCTCGCTGCGCTACTGATTATGGGTTTTTTTCCCATTTTACGTAGCCTACTACTTGGCATGCGTCAATGAAATTTGTTATTTAGGTTATTTTAATTTTCTCTTCGACCTGTTGCGATTCCCTCCTTCTTGCCCCCCGGGCTATACATCTCCCCTATCTCAAAGGAGGGACTAATTAAAAAAAATAATCACAATATTTTTAACATAATGATCATGATTTATGTTCCAGGCTGATTTGTGACATTGGAAAAAAATGTGTTTGATATAGATAATAAAGATAGTACGTAGCACATTATACTTTGAGTATAATATATATATATATATATATATAAATATATATATAAATATATATGTATCTATAATACAAATTTTACATCTTTATGTTCCGGTTTCCGTCTGTCATCGCTACTTCCGTCTGTCATCCAACATGGCGGCATAAACAATTCAAAGATGGTAGTAACATTTACTGTTTTCTTCTTAACATGCATAATCCGGCTACCAACTGGCCAGCCGAGTAAGAATTGTTTCAACATGGCTGCCAGAAATGACATTGGACCAGCCATATGTTTAGTGCCGAGGTGACAAAACACAGCACAATAACATACGGCAGGTAAGATCGTGAATGCCAAATGGCAATCACAATGTAATACTGTTTTCGATCGCCTCAATCATTACCAAAGGGCAATAAAGCGATCTTAGGAGAGGTTACAAAAAATCGTGCTAAAGTAATCTGTGATGCTCTCCGAAACAAATGTTAAAGAGAAACGTTGTTCCATAGGTCTATGTATATCTCACAGTATCGTAATAAATTTATGGTGTTCAATTTGTTATTAAATGAGAAGCTATCATAAAAGAAATATTTACAGAAATCGTTAAATTAATATTCTGTGTTATGTTCCACAATTTACATTTTAAACCATAATTATGGATACCTCAATATAATGTAATATTTTTATTGTTTAAATTGTTTTTTTTTTCTAAAATATGTCTATTTCTAATGTACAATTATTTCCCTTTATTACTTACTTAAAATACGTCACATTTTTTTTCATTTTTTGACTATTACGTCACATGAATTAATTGAATAAGGGTTGAGTTTGAGTAGCGCCGTACACAACGTTTACAATGCAAACTAACCCATTTATGATGGGGGCTTCACAGACAGGGTGTATGGAGGGGGCCCAGTTTGAGGAGGGCCCCCAAAATATTTTTTAAACTAAATATTAAGTACGTTATGTCATGTCAAAATGTAGTGGCTCCCGAAGATGCCTAAAATCCCTTGGTTCGGCATTGGCTTCACAGAACTATAATGTTGAAAGCTTTGATGTGTCTTTCTTTTTTAAGAGGCCTAATGTTTTCTGCGTCTGCGGCCTCAACTGCATTGATGGAATACTATGTTTTTAATTGAAGGTCAGCTAAAAGCTACACAACGATTCTTTCTTCTCGGGACCAAGCTTGAGAAGCGTCAAAAAATTATCCCATGTCAAAATGCAGGGCAGCCCCCAAAGAGGCCAAGCCCACCGGGCCCCTAAATTCCTAGGTTCTGCACTGCCGGGTCGGCAATTTTTCTTAGTTAATTGTACTATGCTACAATTTGTATAACAGTAAATTAACCACCTGTTAAACATGTGGCGTTTTGCTTAACACAAGCACTCACTCACGTCTCTCTTTTTTTTTAATACGCCATGTTGAACATCATAAAACATTAAATGAATAACTGTTTGGAGATGAGTCCATTAAAATATTATGAACGAATATGATTTTAAGAGTTGTTGTTTATGTTTACCCATAGTGAGGATTATTTTCTTTGGGAGGAACTATTTTACATATGAACTTTATTTGATGTATTATTAGGTGTCCCTATTCTCAAATGTATTTTGGCTACAATAATCTGTTCATGTCCTTGGGGCCACTGCAAGTATATAGACTGATTGTTAACGCGCTGAAATATATATCAACATTTTCAACTCCAACTGTGTGCCTACTCGCCGGTCCGGGTACCGGGCCTTTGATAACTAGTATATATATATATATATATATATATATATATATATATATATATAAATCTTGACGAAATAAATGCCACCATTATGTTAGTGTCCTTCTTTAATAGTGTGGAACCAAAATATTAACACGCAGTAAAATAATACATAAACATGGCGGCTTTCGGGAAAATCAATTTAATATGATGATGCGCACGTCTTTTCACTCACTGTTAATATCGTTATAACTCCCAATGCCCTCGGTGGTGCACTGTGAACTAGGAATTCCCGCAGAACAGCCCATCGTTAAATTTACGTATTGCAAGCATTGACTGTGTGACGTAAGAACAACAAAACCGGTAGCGCAGAAAAGTGGCTATTTTAATTTGAAAATAAAATATTAAATGCTGTGTTTTTGAACACACGCCTATGAGAGCTCTCACAATAAAAATAATAGGAACTAAGCAACAGTCGTTCAAGGCATTGTTTCTGATAACAATAGGGATACACATGAAATGTAAAACATCTATTTTTGAACAAACGAAAATTCTTTCAATGTCAAAATGTTCAATGTGAATTCTTTCAATGTCAAAATGTTCCAACGCAGTGATTCTCAAAATGTGAGTAGTGACATATGGGTAGATAGTGTTCGCATTTGTCAGGGGTCGCGACAAAATTTATCATATAAATACCTAAATTCAAGTTTCTGTAATAAAATTTCCTTCCAAGTCTTCCGTGTTGTCTTCATGACCATTGCGCTATCGTGGGGATAAAAATATGGGAAGTACAAAAACAGTTTTATAATGGTTGATAGGATCTTAGAGAAAGCCCCAGCCTCTCGTGCAAAGCCGCCCATGGAATTCGATAAAATAATTGTAGCATGTATCGAAGGATCCCCCCCCCCTTAGCTACGGCACAAAGCTAATATATTATTGGTAGCTAAATGTCTGATAATTTACTTTTGTTATTTTTTTTTTCATATTACTGCTGATCCACCACATAACTATCAAACCTGAGTTTTTCAACATCTCTTATCATGACCAAGAGGTGCACAGAGAAACTCATTGGTTCCTTCCTTGAAAGATGAAGAAAGCTAACAAAATGATTTGAGATATTCGATATCTGATATAATTTTGAGATATTGGTCCTAGTACAATGGTGGGCAAACTTTTTGAGTTGCGTAAAGTTGGCGGCGGGTCGGACCAAGAGCAGATGAACGGAGTGTTGCCATGAGCTAATATAAATAAATGGTAAACGTCATTACATAAAATCCAGTGCTGTAATTTCCCCTTAAACAGTCTGACGGGCCGGATTAGACCTGCGGGCCATAGTTTGCCAACGGCTGTCCTAGTCAAAATTAGCGTTCTTTGCCCCCCTTAAGCCTCAAAGTTAATAAGATGATGGGCCAGATTCTGTCGCCCCGTTAGTCTAGCCATAAGCAGATGCTATGATCATAAGTACAAACGGAGACATCAACGGGCATCGTCAGCTGCTTTTGTGAAGGGCCAATATGATAGATTTGAGGGGCCATCGTGCAGAGCGATCTCTATGCCAATTTTATTTTTCGTAGAAAACCTATAAGTTATAAACTATGAGGCCTCTCAGCATGTTTTGGCTGGTCCATGGGTGTCTGAGGTGAATCAGATAATACCGAGAAGGGTAGAGGAAGCAGTATGTTATGTAATTTTAATATTGTTTAATGTTTTATATATATATATATATATATATATATATATATATATATATATATATATATGCCCGTACTAAGCTGAAACGTTCTTCTGTTTTATAAACTACACGAATGATCCTTTGCTTATCGTTTTCTCTAAATCTACATTGATTGAGTCGATAGCTTGTTTATAATCTTTCAATTAGTGAAATGCAGGCATGAAATTAATGCATTTGTAACTAGACATTACATTTTTTTGTAATATTTTATATACCTCAATAACATTATCACCATTTGAAGTTATAAACAATAATCATTTATTGTGTCGAAACTATTTTTTATCCATACCTGTCAAAGTCGCAGGGTAAACCTGCTACCATACATGTTGGTTGTTTGAGTGCACCACCGAACCGACTAGTGATGCAGGATATTCTTTACAATACTACCATATATGGAGTGGTTAGCAAACACCCTGCAAATCTATCAAAGGAACTTAATGGTTGAATGAGCCTATGACCGACTAAAATATTATCAGTCCAGTTTGATCATTGACTTTACTCAATAATTTTGGATTTTTCGGCCGAGAAGCAACACCGACATTTGTTAGTGACAAAAATATTTTATTGAGACACACCACATAACTTATAATTGACAACATATCTATATAAAATAAAAAAGTAGCATTTATACAATTTTCATAATATATTTTATTTCTTTATATAAATAATCAAGTAAATGTTTATTCAAACATTATAAGTATACATAATATGTTATATGAAGTTAATACATAAGCTCTTTATTTTTTTATTGATTGAGGTTATGTAATTGTCAACATTAGTAGATAATAAATTTATTTGTTTTTTTTTTTTAAATTTTGTTTTCGTTACTTCCCTTTATAAAGCAAGTGATCAATTTGATCAGTAAATAATATATCAGACAGCAGATGGAGTGTTGACATAAGCTAACATAAAAAAAAAGATAAACGTCATAACGTAAAAAGCTACCGATGTTAAATAAATATGTGAATTATATGAATTCATTAATTACTAGCCTATTGACACCCCTACCCCCACCCCACTCTACCCAACCCATTTCTTTAACTCGAATTCATACACATGCATGTATATTTAATCTAACCCTTTTAGAACCTCTAAATAGGAGCGTCAAGTAACAATCAAAATATGACTGTGTCGCAGGTAAGCAATAAAACTAAACTCATTCACTGGAAGTCTAGACAACATTGTTATTTCTCCGCTTTAAATCTAAATTCCAGGAAAACGGTCCATCAGCAACAGAGCTGACTCAGTAAACAGAATATCAATAAATACTGTGGTATTACACACACACACACACACACATATATATATATATATATATATATATATATGCATATATTTGTAAATTGTATTAAATATTGAATATTTATATGCCAGAAAATGTAGATAAAAATGTTTAACAAACAAATTGAATAAACCTTTATACGAAAAACATTTTAAAAATCTGACAATAAAAATTAACACAATAATATATAAGACATATAAAAAGAACACCCATTTAATAAAATATTTATTTATAAATATATTTATAAAAGTTCTTAGTTAATGTCATATACCAACATCGTATTGTGATTATTTTTTAAATTCTAGTATTTGTTTTTTTTTAAAAGTAATTCTTCATGTAATGTATTGTATGTACAATTTAATTAGATATTCAACTTTAAACGAAATGAGTCCAGTTTACAATTTCAGCTTTTACTAACTTTTAGTGGAACAGAATGTACGAGGGTCGAAACTTACATTTTTAAATATTCAGCAACCTTCCTAGCAACCGTGTTCGATTCATTTATTAAACCCAAATAAATGTAACAGTCAAAACAGAAAAACTAAATATTAATGGTTAAGACGGGGGCTCTAACAATATGTTGAACATATTTCGTTCTACCATTCACAAATGTTTGTATTATAATTGTCTAATGTGACTTACTGCTACTCAATATGTTCATTTCGTTGTAAGCCTAGAGATAATCACATACATTTTGTGTACAAATATGCATTTATTGCAGACTTAACAGAGTCTTGTAAGTTAATATGTAGTAAAAGTTTGTTTTTTTTTTAAATACAACAGATGTTAAGTGTTTTTTTTTTTCTCTTCCTGGTTTTACTTTCGAAAAATCTCAAGTATTAACTACATATGAAATAGTGCGAAACGGAAACCTAAATTGAATGTCTTGAAGATATTTTGGCTGTAGTACTTAACTGCGATATGAATTATAATATTATGTTCTTGAGAGGGAAAATAACGCAGGGAAGTAAACGTACGTTTAGCTTCAAGTGATCTCGCTTAACGATTTATAATTCAAATGCGTTTAAGTCCTGTGAGCCTGATTCATAGTTATAATTTAACGGACACAATAAGTCGTCTCAGATATTATTATAATATCATATCGGTCATGCAATAAATAATTAAAAGTAAAAACATAATGCACGTTTGGTCAATTTAAGCTAAACTATGTTTTAAGGTACTGCAATGTGTTTATCATTTGAGACATGCTAAACATATTATTATAAATATTGTTAATTCTAAATAGTCTCATTATGTTTACATTTTTCTTTAAATGTGTAATACATACTAAAAAATATAATGTGGATAATGTTAGACATAATTGAGCACCGCTGGTTTAGCTGATTGGCTAAACGCATTTTTTTTGATGGACGTAAAGAAGATGGCTACAATATCCCTTAAAACATTTTAAATTGTTGCTTATAAGTTACTTACAATGATTAACTTTCTATCGTCATATTTACTATTAATTATGTGCGTCAAGTTTGTTGACACCTCGTCGAATTTTTCGAATGGTAAGTATTGAATATTATATCTGTTTGAATTAGTAGGTGTGTTTATCTTTGTTAGTATAAATGATACATTAATATATAAATCTATATGTACCTTTCATAAATCAGTTGAGACGATATAAATCAAGATAAATAAAAAAAATAATCTTTTATAACACATGGACATGAAACAACTAATTTTATGAGTCTGATATTTATTTAAATTATCAATACTAATAATATGACTTCCCTTCCATTATTGATCTCACATTTTTAGAGCATTTTCGAAAAAAATGCTTTATTGTCCCCGTTTTGTCAGTCTGTCTGTCTGTCTGTCTGTCATCACCCTAGATCTCAACAACCATA
Organism: Bulinus truncatus; assembly: GCA_021962125.1. Lineage (NCBI taxonomy): Eukaryota > Metazoa > Mollusca > Gastropoda > Planorbidae > Bulinus > Bulinus truncatus. Next base: position 1,448,271 of record JAGDYQ010000011.1, read on the forward strand.
CGTCCTAGACCCATGCTGTATATATCATTTTGTAGGTCTTGGCCTGCCATGTGTGCGGCAAAAGTCCATTTTGCGATAGGATCTCTGAGGGCCGAAAAAGAGGGCGTATTAAGTACCGTTTTTACTATATAAGCTATATTAACAAAGGAGCGCCCTATATCTCAGCAACCATACGTTCTAGACCCATATTGTATATATCATTTTGTAGGTCTTGGCCTGCCAAGTGTACATCAAAAGTCCATTTCGCGTTTTGACATCTCAGGGCCAAATACAAGACTTTCCTAGGTACCGTTTTTGCTTATATTTTAAATATAAATAATAAAAGCTAATCAAAGGGGCGTAATCATTATTTACTTTTGTAACAAATATTCAACATGATTACTGCCCTCTCTATTTATCAAAACTCATACGCGTGGAGCGGAAAAAAAATACGGATTTCGTCCGGCGTAACCGTAGCAACTGTGTACACGAAAATGCTCAAAAATGTCCTTTGTCCGAAACGGAAAAGACTTAAATTGCTTGTTTTTTTACTATGCATGTATTTCTGTCTTAACAGTTTAATTTAAATGAATAAATGAATATATATATATATATATATATATATATATATATATATATATATATACAGGGTGGGCCAGAAAAAATGAGAACATTGCGTAAAAATGGTATCATGGTATCAGTTGGTGCTTCTCTAATGGGGAAAACTGATATTGTGTTCGTTGAACCAGGTGCCAAAGTAAACAGTGAATACTATTGTAACCATGTTCTGAGAGAAGGCTTGTTGACTGTAATACAAGCGGAATAGGTTCGTCAAAACTAGACATTACAGTTAGACCAGAAATACGATTTACTTTCTTTGTCAGGAGAATGTTAGCTTCATTGAGCCAGACATGTGGCCACCGAACAGTCCTGATTTAAACACAGAAGATTATGCCATATGGCGTGCTTTGCAAGAAAAAGTCTACCTTCAAGGAAAATTTACCACAGTTGAGCAGCTGAAGTTGGCAATAATTGAAGCGTGGAGAAATCTGGGACAGCGATATATTTATTCACAGTAGCATAAAAGAGTGGCATCTACGCTTAGAAAAAGTTTTTGATAAGCAAGGAGGACACATTGAACAGGATTTCTGATTGGCTAAATACTTTGCCATCAAAATTACATGAAACATATCAATTTATTAAACTATATTTTTAAATAATTCGTATTTTATATGATGTTGTCACTTTTTTTGGCCCACCCTATATATATATATATATATATATATATATAAATATATATGTGAAAGCTTCTTCTCAGTAATTTACAACTGTTTGTATGTGTTTTGTCTCACACATATCTGTAGACATTAAATTTATTTATGCACCGTCAAGAAACATCAAATCCAAAGAGACTATACTACAAAATATAATTTATACACCTTCTCAGAGGTAGAGGCTCCACAAAATAAATATTATACATGCATCAAGCAATTTCTATAAAATAAATATACCCATGACACTGTTGAATAAGAAATGCATATCCATATAGTAGAGTAAATGATCTGACATGAATTGCGTCCTTCCCTTATGAATATCTGTCGTAGTCTCGATTCTGTCCTCTTACCGTGTGCTAAAAATTTTCATTCCTGAGGGGGCCAGTTAATTATACTAATCTAAATGTTGAGACCAAATCTAATTATTACAATAACCCAATACTATAAACAGAAATATATCACACAAGATTAAAAAAAGCAAGAAATAATATACACAGAAACAGTCATGTTTTCATAAAATCATATCAGCTATATGACCTTGAAACAATTGGATTGTCAATTCTTAATTCTAATTTATGACCCTAAATGATACAATTAGTGAACATCTGCAGACGAGTGCTACTAGTTTGATTTACAAGTGTCATAGGTTTGAAACAATCAACCTGAATCAACTTGTTTTCGGACAGAGGGGGTACGGTGGGTGGGTAAGCAGTGAGAAACGTCATCTTTTTGGGGAGAAAGGCAGCGAAGTGTGTCGAAAATGTAACTGATTTGGAAAGGGGATAAAATAAAAAAACGCGTTTATAATAAGTGAGCAATTACTTTCTGACTATTTTATTGTTTTACTAAGGAAAAGGCCTATCTGAGATAGAAATGACGTGTGTGTTTCTTGGGATGGGAAGTGGAGTTGTAGGTATGGTTGTGGAGGATAGGTAAAACAAGACTTACGGAGGGGGGGGGGGCAAAATGTAGCGAAATATGGCCGGGATGGAGAGCAGAGGGTTTTAATTACGTAATTACTTCGAAACCAACGGTACGAGAAAAACAAATTGTTTGGCATTGTTATTGATGTAAAAACAACTCGCATAACTTGACGTGATTGATACATGTCAATAAACTGGTCTCAATAACGAATTCAATAGACGTAGGGCTATATACCAATGTTTAATAGATCTATTAGAATTAATTATTGCTCTTTTATAAATTAAAATGACTCCTTTAACATTGCAGCCGAAAAATGTACATGCATTATATTGTATCGATTAAAATTTCCGTTAATTTGCGATACAATTTTTAATCTTTTGTTAATTTCGATCAATCTTTTTAATCGAACAGCAGCTCTAATATTTATACACACAGTAACAGTATACAAGTAACTGTAATAGAAAAATTGAGTTTTTAGATTACATTTTTTATTTTTTATTTTTAATTATTTGCATTTTATACGGCTTAAAATATATTATTATTATTAAACTATTTGTTATTGTTATAAAATGTGTTTAATATTAATATTGACGATACACTTGTTTATGTTAATCTCAGATCCTTGTCTTACTTATATGTTTACTTGTAAAAATAAAATTTGTACAGAGGAGTGGTACAGATGTGATGGACACAACGACTGTGGTGATAATAGTGATGAAACAAACTGTGGTGAGCTGAATGTTTACGTACGTCAAATTTAGTATAGAAAAAATAACGAAACAGCTCAACATTAATACAACACGATTATGTCACTTAATTGAAAAAAAAAATTGTAGTTTTTCGACGTTGTAGTTTATCAGATACTTGTCGTCCCACGTCGTAATACGCTGCCTTATAAATCAATATAAACAACACGCTTGCTGTGATGCATCTTGACCCAATTTAAACAACACGTTTGCTGTGATCCAGCCTCCCACCCACGTCTCCACACTATAGTGTTTTTTTCCGGTGTCGCGAGTTGTATCGGGAATTCCACAATCTATATATAATCCCGCGTCTTCTCAAAGTTGTGTTTTATATAGGGCCTATATTAGGGTGGCCAAAAATCATATGGAAAAAATAAAGTTTCTCACATCTATCGGGGCACCATCTTTTTAAGTTTCATTTGTCTTACTTAGTAACTGACAACAATTTCAGCTTCCTACTGCTATTTGAAGGGAATGCTCAAGAGCTACAAAGTTTTGCTATGTTAATAAAAAAAACGCATTTTCTTTAGGTTTTTTATTACATTTTCAAATAATGCCATTACTGTAATGTAACTGTTAAGTAAAGAAAATGTCAAAATAAAATGTAAATTGTAGAATGCTGAAGAGTCAGAGTATATTGTCTTAACATTGTCTACACCGAAACAGCACAGATGGCAGACTTCTTTGTAGTTTGTGTAGGGATGACTTTTCTGTTGGCTTCAACAACTTGCAAAATAAATTGCTTTTCTTCCTCGTTTTTTGTCAGCAGTCTATTATATTTATCAAAAAGTTGAACTGCACGTTCTGCGGTATCGTTGATCACACGCAAGTCGTTAATGCGCTGCTTACTCTTCTGGTATTCAATATTATCATTCCACTAGTCTGGAGGAAGAACTAGAAACGAGTTGCCTATGTGTAGCTTTGTAAGCAGGTTCTGTGAACGCTTTGTGGAAAAGTTACCCAAGCTGACGCCTTCATTTTGGAGCAATGATGGATTAACTTGAACATGTCACTCACTAGGTTCTATACCAAAACCTTTTGTTATTTTCAGTTTCTCAATTGGTGACACTTCATCGGAAAACAATGCCAGGCTGACAGTCTCATCAGACAGATACCACATGTGATTCTGAATATTTTTTTGCTGCAATACTGATGTCGTGATCAACAGACTGATATTGCTGCAGGTCCTTCCAGAGCAAAATATCTCCTCCAGGTGCTTCCGGTGCACAGGGTGCTTGAATCCAGGACTTTGTGTACAACATGGTTCCAAACTGTACAAATTGTTTGAGTTAGCTCTCTTCCTTGGATGCAAGACTAAAAATTTCTCTCTGATGACGGAAGATGCAAATGTTGATGGCATAAATCAGCCATCCACCTAGCATGATGTACAGGCTTGTTGCTCTCCAGTGAATGGTTTTTGGTGGATCTCCTATAATGATCATGGTCAGTTCATTAAGTTCTTCATAATCATCTCTGACCTGGGACTTAAAGTTAACGAAACTTGTCAGAAAGCTCACAGTGTTTTCCCGGAAAATATCAGTGCTTGAAGGCAGTTCCAACTTACTATAGTTGTCAAGCTTTATGCGTCCCCAAACTTCTTTAAATCTTTTGAAGATAGGTAAGCCTTTGCCAATAACAGTTCAAGAACATGATGACGACATGCCAGCCACAATAGTTCTCAAACAATATGATTCTCAAGCAGTACACATGCTCCATTGAAACGACTAGTTTTGACAGATGCTTTCTACCAGTGCCCACTGTTCTTACTGACCATAAATATCATCAGCAGCGTTCTTTCCTGTCCCTGATGTTAGTTTAGGGACATCTAGTAATTTTTCACTGCCATCACCAGAAACCAGCAACGGCAAGTGGTCAATTTTTCCAAGACCCAAGATTTCCGGTAAGGTTTTTCCATCCCAGTGTAGAACTAGAGGATATCAGGCTTGAATGAGACCTTTATATCTGCTACTTGTTTACACCTGGCTCTCTTTCTGACTCTTTGTATGGTGCTTCGTGAAACTGTCAAAGCGCTGCAGCCATACGAGTCATCAATCGCAAATCTTCACGATCAGATGTTTGGTTGCGATCCAAGGCAATGGTGACATGCTTAGTGAACAAGGAATTATGATACCCAATCTCCGTTTTGTTTGTCCATTTTTAGTTGAGCTTGGACTTGGTTCATATTCATCTAGGACTTAAATTTATTTGATTAATCACAGCTCTCTGTTTCATTTTCACCTGATTCACCTTCTATAGTTTGTTGCTGTCGTTTTTCAACAAAATCGAGTAAAATGCCGTAAAAGGTAAAAACCTGTTTGCCTATGTGAAAGTTAGACGACTAAAGGGATACTATGACTCAATACTTTATATATACTAGCTGTACCCTGCAAAACCTTTGCATAGAGGTAGACTATTGTAAAGCCAGTGCCGAACCTAGGGATTTGGGAACAGGGGGCTTGGCCTCTTTTGGGGCCCCTTCATTTTTACATTCGATACCATGACAACGAGGCCTGTGAGCATCCCCTTCTACTTTGAATTTAGTTGTAAAAAAAAATTTAACAGTATACTACCTAAGGCAAAAGGAACTCAAAAATGGGTGCCCCGGTATGTGACACGAAGTGGAATTTTTGGGGCCACCCTAGCCTAGATACATTTGTAGCACATATAAAGGCATTCAGTTGGTCGGATGGCCAAATGGTCTATATGCTCCACTGTCCAACTGAGAGTCTTGGGTTCGATCCTTTGTGAGAGTTATAGGTAGAAGTCATGAAATCAATTAAGATTTTTTTTTTGGACGACTTCCAATAAAATTAATTTAAATTCATTTCTAACATTATTATTTTCAACCATCAACCTACCGCTTTATGTTAATTACAGATCGTTGTCAATTTGAGAGGTTTCTGTGTAAAAGTAGAAAGTGTACTGAGACGTGGAACTGATGCGATGGAGTTGATGACTGTGGTGATAACAGTGATGAACAAAACTGTGCTTAGTTTTTTTTTTTTTTGTTGGTTTTTTTTTTAAATTGATCAAAAGGTTGTAATGATATATTTTAAACGGAAAAAAAAATACATAATGTAATGTTAAAGTCTACTAAACAGGTTGACTTCATCAACTGCTCATTAGTACAAAAAGAAAATTAATAGTCATATCGTACTGATAGTATCATTGTTATTTATAACACATTTATGTAGCATATTATTCAAAATTATGATTAATGAAGATATAAATTAAAAGTAATTAATAATTGTAATAGAGTGCTCATCTTGTAGTTCGTCGTCCGCCGTCGTACAGTGGCGTGCAGAGTGGGAAAGCCGTCGCAAGAAATAGTATATGACGTCATTTCCCGATGGAACAATTTTTTTGCAGAATGGGAACGCCGTCGCTATAAATGAAAATCTTCTATGACGTCATTTCCCGATGGTACAATTTTATATTTTTTGTTAATAAAGCCGACTTGAGCTTGCGTGCGGGTGTTTTATCGTGCCACACCAATTTGCAATTGTGCTGAAATATGGCATAATAAAGTATTTTTTTTTTTACTTTTCAGTACATTTTTATAAAAGCTTTTTTAATGCTTCGTCCTGATTTTAAAATTGAGAGAATTAAGGGTAAAACGTAACGGGCGACCTAAACTAGCACCCATATCTAGACCAAATGGTGTTTTGTTTTGTTTGGTTTGGTTGGTTGGTTTGCTTTAGTTGATTTGGTTGATTTTGTGGGTTTGGTTTGTTTTTTTTTTGTTTGATCTGTTGGTTTGGTTGGTTTGGTTAGCTGGTTTGGCTGTTTGGTTTGGTTGGTTAGCGTTGACGGGTAAAACGTAATTTGTGACGGATTTGCCTTGGTTGGTTTGGTTAGTTGGACTGGTTGATTGGTTAGCTGGTTTGGTTAGTTAGTTTGGTTGTTTAATTGGTTTGGTTGGTATGATTGGTTGGTTAATTGGTTTAGTTGGTATGATTGGTTGGTTTAGTTGGTTTGGTTGTTTGATTTGGTTTGGTTGGTTAGCGTTGACTGGTAAAACGTAATTTGTGACGTATCTACTGTAGGTCATTTCTGCACATTAAGAATGTGGCATAAATCATCACCTAATTAACGTTAATTATCGTATTTAAAAATTCAGTAGTTAAATTGATTAGAAATGGGGTTCCACATTATACCTAGATTTCCAGGGCAACGCCGGGCTTAATATCTAGTATATATATATATATATATATATATATATATATATACATAAATTGTATACTTATATTGTATCAAATAATCTAAACCGGGAGACAGTTGTACTGTACATTTAATCAAAATAAAATAAAATAAAAATTAAATAACAGATGAGGTTATGGTGTAAAACACTAATAAAATGCAAAAGCTTAATAAAATGTCTAGATAAAAGTGTGCACCGTGATCATTTAATGATGAGCCATCTTGTATCATTCAATTAAGTGCCGTTTTGTACAATTCAATGATGAGCCATCTGGTACCATTCAACGATGCGTCATCTGGGGCAATTCAACGATGAACCATCTGGTACCATTCAATGTTGAGCCAATTGGTACCATCTATTGATAAGCCATATGGTACCATTCAATGATAAGCCATCTGGTACAATTGAATAATAAGCCCTCTAGTACCATTCAAAGTTGAGCCATTTACTACCATTCAAAGATGGGTCATCTGGTACAATTCAATGATGAGCATTCTTGTACCACTCAATGCTAAACCATCTGGGACAATTTAATGATGTGTCATCTAGTACCATTCAATGTTGAGCCATTTGATACCATTCAATGATGAGCCATCTGACACCATTCACTGATGAGCCAACTGGTACCATTCAACGATGAGCCATCTGGTACGATTCAACGATGAGCCATCTGGTACCATTCTATGATGAGCCAGATGATTTGTAAATAGGACATGGGAAGTGTTTTATTGTTATAGAAAAAGTTAATTTCAATACGTTTTTAACCTACTCTAGACCTAGACCCAGTAATCAATGATGTAATTCAGAATAAACCTTTTCATTAGTTATCTATAATACAAAAAAATCAATGCCTGCTCTGTCGGCAACTCAGTCTCTGTTACACGTCGTGTCTGTCACACTAGATGTCGGGATAAATAATACAAATATAGCGGCAACATATACTTTATTCTACTCAAAAGCCAACTGGTCGACCGAGTAAGATGTCGCCTACTTGCCTGCCAGTAATGATATTGGACCAGCCATATGTATAGTGAAGAGGTTACCAAGCACCATACACTGTTACATAAGGCAGGAAAGGTTGTGAAAGTCTAAAGGCAATCACATAATAAAAATATTTTCGACCGCCACGATAATTCAATATCCCCGGGCCCAAGTTTGAGGGGTGCGCCAAACATTTTTGTTTACATTTAATATTAAGTACATTATCTCATGTCATGGTGACGAATGCCGAAATGCAGTGGCCCCCAAAGAGACAAAGCCCACCGGGGCCCAAAATCCATACGTTCGGCACTACCGGGTTGGCAATATTTTCTTAGTTAATTATCAGTACGTTATGATGTAACATACTAAAATGTGGATAACAGTAAGTAAACCACCTGCCAAACATGTAGCGTATCACTTAACTTACAGGAAGTCACTCACGTCTCTTTTTAAAAAAAAAATACGTCATGTTGAACTATCATAGAACTTTAACGAAGAACTGTTTGGAAAGGAGTCCATTAAAATATTATGAATGAATCAAGATTTATCAATAATAACGTGTTGTGTGCGCAAATTATGTAGGCTATAGTTGAATGTTAGGTTCAGAGTTTAATCTTTGGTGGTTGTTTTTGTGAAGCTTCTGAACCCATAATGAGGATTATTTTCTTTGGGATGAACTATATAACATATGAACTTTATTTGATGTGCTATTAAGTGCCCATATTCTAAAATGCATTTTGGATACAATAATTTATTCACGTCCTTTGAGGACTTCGAGTACATTGATATGCTATTTTGTATATAGAGTGATTTTTAACGCGCTAATATATATATATATATTAGGGTAGCCCAAAAACTCAACTTTCACCTACAGAGCAAGACAACCTCTAACTTTTTTCCTTATAGCAAAACTTTAATTAAGGCAAAGTTTCAGCCTCTTGTGCCAACTGCAAGGTGATGCTCAACGACCACGGATTTTTACAATGTCATTGAAAATTGCCGAACTTTCATATAATTTACATTTTGTAAATTTACTTACTGCATCATATGCTTTGTGTTATATTTTACTTTCTTAGGGATGGCTGTTTAACTATTCTATGTCATAACTTCCCGTTGATGATGACTGTGCATTTGTAAGAAGTGTTCTTGATGATGAAACTGAATATGACGATGAGTATATACCGACCAAAATTAGCAAATCAGGTAAACAGCAAGACAAGATATCTCATATAAAGAAAAATTCTCAAGACCAATCGGTCAATCCAAGTGTAACAAGTGCCTTTGACTACAGTGATAAAACATCTGATCGTAAAGCTGTTTGACTACTTATTCCTATTGTTGCTGCCCTTTGTCACGATCCAAATGCACGTTCTATTTCACGTAGCACTCTTTAACGAGCGCAGTCAAGTGCTAGGCATGAAATTTCTAAAGCAATGAAAGATAATTTTGAGCCAATTTGCACATAAGTAATCCATTTGGATGCAAATATACTTATTTGGGGAGGGCTTAGTTGACAGTCTACCAGTTTTAGTTTCAGGTGATGGGATGGATAAACTGTTAGGTTTACCAAAGGTGAGCTCTGGAACTGGTGAGAATGAAGCAAATGCTGTTCACAAATTGTTGGTGGAGTGGCAGCTGGTTGAGAAGGTTCAGGCTATGTGCTTTGACACAACCTCAGTAAATATCGGCAGAATAAATTGAGTATGTGTTGTTCTTGAAAACAGGCTAGGTCGGGAACTTCATTGGTTAGCCTGTCGTCATCATGTAATGGAGATCATCTTGTCAAAGTTTTTCACTATCTGCGTTGGACCTTCATACTCCCCAGACATCCCGCTTTTCAAACGATCCAAAGGCTGTTGGAGTGTCATCACCAGTTTATCACGTGCAACCATTGCAGTCCTGACCAAAAGGCACCTTTAAGCACCTTAAAAGAACAAGTCAAAGATGATTACACGGAGCTTATTGAGTTGACGCTGATTGTTTGAGACATCCACCGTGTACACTCCACTGGAGAGCTCCAGGACCAGTACATCGTGCTCACTGGATGAATACATTAATTTATGCCATGAAAATAAATCTCTGCCGCAACCAAACATATGTATTTAAGTTTACAAAGAAGAAGCCCAAGTTGAGCGCTTTGTAGTTTGGTGCACTAATTTACACCAAGAAATGGGTAACTGGTCCTCGTGCAACTGAAGCTCCATCCAGTGATTTACAGCTGTGGACTGATCTCAGCAAGTACTAGATCATCGTTCCGGACATCAATTCAGATGCAAGAAAAGTCCTAGAAAATCATTTCTTGTATCTTTCAGACGAGCTTGTTGGATTAGCCCGGTTCTCAGATCCTCTTACAGCAGCTTAAATGATGGCAATTATGCAGGGAATCACCAGTGAAGCTGGCAAACGAAAAGTGCGTGGAGATTCATCAATTCTAAAGAAACCAGATGTATGTTTAGGTGACTTTGCAACTACCGGAATGGGAACCTTCTTTGTTGTTATAACATTAACAGTGCATTTCTTGATTTGCCACCATAAGAGTGGCCTGCAAGTGATCAGTATCGATATGGTCAGACAAGATTCAAGTCATAACATTTTATGAACGACACTCTGCTTACTAACGACAAAGAAGAAAAACAACTATTATTGCAAGTAGTGGAAGCAATCCAACATATGCGTATTTCTTCATTTTGCTAGAATTTCGTAAAATTTGGATAGTATATTGCTTTTGAGCACCGTCTTGTAGTTGGAATTTAAAGCTAAAACTTTACCAAAATATTACTATTAGCAGATGTAAAAAATCGGGAGGGTGTCAAGCCCTATATCAGACATTTCATTTTTTGCCATATATAAATGAACAACCCTATATATATATATATATATATATATATATATATATCATTTTTAACTCCAACTGTGTGCTTACTCGCCGGACCGGGTACAGAGCCTTTGTTTACTAGTTTGTGAGATAAATTACTCTAAATTCATGAACAAATGATTTAGGGAATTCTAAATATTTTAATCAAGATATATTTTAAGCCAAATAACGAAATATTCCTTACTAGCAATATTTGTCATTTCGGGTATGAAGTCTACCTTAGCACAAAAATGGTTAAACCCAATGACCCTTCTTCGGCTAAGAAAGAATTTCTGACTTTAAAATATGATATTTAGTTAATACATTCACTAGAAAAAAAAAACATATAAATGAAGAATACAACTTAGCCCAAATAGTTTTTACATTTAGCTTAGTACTTTTACCAAATATCTGCCAATTTGGTTAACGATCAATGCGTTGGCGGTAGATTTAAGAATTGAATTCAAATATTTTTACAAGTTACATTTTTATACGTTTTTATTCTTGCTTAAAGTGACTAGTAAAATGGTTATCTTTAATTTAATATTAATTAGAACAATTTTAAGAAGCCTGGCATAACTTATGTTATGTAGAAACTTTGAAATACATAAAAAATGACATTTTTTTTCAATTTAACAATCCTAGATATGTATCAGTTGTAACAATCAGCAATGGTCGAAATAAAAACTTAAAGCTACTTTAATTTGTGTATTTTATTTTTATTTATTTTAATATAGCTAAAATGTGTATTATTCTTAAAATGTCATAAACAATCTTTAGTCTTATTTAAAACAAAAATTACAACTACTATGTATGTAAAAAATATATTAGTTAAATAATATCTTCTTTTTTTCAGATCCATGTCCTGATAATGGGTGGAAGTGTAGAAATAAAAAATGTATTGATGAAAAACTAAAATGTGACGGATACAACAACTGCGGTGATAAAAGTGATGAAGAAAACTGTAGTAAGGTTGTTTACATGTTATGTACTGCAGTACAATTAAATTGAATATAAGTACATCTGCTTAACAGCACATTGTTTGTTGTCGAAAGGCCAATAGGCCTGGGTACACCACACAAAACATCATTATGTTTATATCAAGTGCAAAAATAGAAAAAAAAAAGAAATACATTAGATCTTCGGGTCAAAGGCGTAATTTACGGAGAGGTGGAACACAGGGCGGGGAATTAATTAAGCACAAACAGATAAATAAAACTGTATAGAAATTTCAATATTTTCTTCTAAATATATTTTTATTACATACTAACTTAATAAAAAACAACAACATTACACACCTTTTATGAAGTGTGTTAGATAGATCACATTTATGAGCAAATAACTCCACCACAACTGTGAGCGAATGATAACTCCATCACATCCATCAGCGAATGATAACTCCATCACATCCATGAGCGAATGATAGCTCTACTACATCTATGAGCGAATGATAACTCCACAGAATTCATGAGCGAATGTTAACTCCACAACATCTATGAGCGAATGATAACTCCACAGAATTCATGAGCGAATGATAACTCCACAACATCTATGGGCGAATGATAACTCCACCACATCTATGAACGAATGATAAGTCCACAGAATTCATGAGCGAATGATAACTCCACAACATCTATGAGTGAATGATAACTCCATCACATATATGAGTGAATGATAACTCCACCACATCTATGAGTGAATGATAACTCCACCACATCTATGAGGGAATTATAACCTATTCAATTGGGGTTTCACCATTAGATCCTTTAGTATTCCCATGGAAACTGCGAAATAATAATCCATCTCGCAATTCGTAACTGGATTTATGTCTTTGGTTCACCTCTCGGTGGAGGCCCGAAAACAAGGGCCTTAATGATGGGTCCTCACGCTGTTTCTTGAGAAGTTTGCTGCCTGTTTCCCCCATCTCCGGGGTGCTAATCGTCTTAAGGTTTTCCGCATCTTTATCGATGACCTTCGACTCCTTTGATTTCATCTCAAGGCTGCCGGTTTCTGCCTTCATAATGTCTCGGTTGTTTCCTACTGTATTTCCCTCTACTCGTTTCATTTGAGCTCGGGTCACCGCTGCCCCTGCCTGGCTATCAACTGCATGATGTTATTGCCACAACTGTAAACCAGCTAAAGTGGGTTGTTGCACACCCCTTATGTTCCCTATTATCAAATCAGCGGCTGCATTTTCCAACACACAGGCCTCTAATTCTCTCGAGAAGAATGGGGTCGTAACTTGTATGACGGCAGTTGGATACGTTTCAATGTTACCCCCAAAGGTCATACATGACAGGGTCCTTCCCGTTAGTTGCGAGCGGTACACAAAGCAACGTCTTACGCCTGCCGTGGTGCAGCCTGTGTCCCGTAGAACTCTAACCTTCTGATCGCCGACTAGTCCAGGATAAAACTCTAATTTTCCCCGACGACATTTCAGTGACCCTGCATAGTCCATGCGGTGGTCCGGTGTGACATTCTGACCCGGTTGATATGCTTCTACGACATCCTGTCTCCCTCCGGCACTCACCTCCATACACATTGCGGCTCGATTGGCAGTCCTACACTGCCGTGCCCTATGACGCCATCTACGGCAGTAACTGCATCTAGGACCCTTCTGTTCCAGGTCGCAGCTGGCTCTCATGTGACCAGCCTTCCCACAATTAAAACAGATCATGGTCTCTCGACCACTGGTTGCCACTCTATTCCGGGACACACCCGCCACCATTCTTGCAGCGAAAGATAATTCGGCAACACTTTCAACACCCATGCTCCTCTCTGGGTGGGCCGTTGCGTATTGCTGACAAAGTTCTACTGCCACCGCCAAACTGGTCGGCTTACGTTCTTTGAGAAACGCCACCAGCACAGAATCACATGACTGGTAAATCTTGTCTCGTAGCACAAGATCTCGAAGAGCTGTATAAGTTAGCTCGGCCCCAGATAGATGCACCCACCTGTCAAAATACAACTGTACTTGGTCCATATACTGGTGGAACGTGTCCCCTGGTTGAGGTGTAGCTTCATTGAATCTCCTGCGGTAGCCCTCTTCCGTCAGTCCGAATCTGGTAAACAAGACTGCACACATCCTATCATAGTCCTCCAGGTCAGACATGGTGAAAGACATGCATGCTTGAAGGGCCTTTCCTGAGAGTAAATTATATAGAAATTTGCCCCATTCTTTCTTTGGCCAACCAGCGCTTTCTGCATGAATTCTGAATCGTTGCAGGTATGCATCCATCAGGTCCACCTGTTCATTAAAATTCTGAAGTTTCGGCCTCCACGTGTCTGCATATGTTGCCTTCTGTTCGCTCTTGATATCTTCTCTACCTCCTCGCAGTTGTTCTTTTTCTAGTTCAATTTCCATCATTCTTAATTGCCTCTCTCGCTCCTTCGCTCTTTCATCTCGCGCCATTGCATTTTCAATAAATCCACTTAACTTCTCACCTTGTAGTTCTAATGTGACCCCTTTTTTGACGGTACAATTCAAACAAATCATCTTGAGATTTGGGATCCATGATGATAACCAAAAAATACATGTATGACGTACCTGTGCGACCTTCAGACACAGCACAATTTAGACGAGCCCCCAGATATCACAATATACTTATAAATGAATACAAATAACAATACTCGAGGTTAGTCCAAACAATGTATTCTCTCCTTCAACAACAACCGTCACTCTTTCGCATCTTTTTTCTACTTCCGTTCAACATAAACATTTATTTAGTTCACTGTCATAGGAAATACCCTGTGACATGTATATTTGTTTTCTTGAAAAAAGTAATTAATATCAATAGCTATATAATAATCAAATTCATGAGTTGTACTTTTTAACGCATAGTTATTAAGGGCGTCATTGGCGGAAGACGTGTAGAAATGAGGTAATCTCCCCCTGAACGATAAACCTACACAGACCTCCTTCTTTAATTTAATTTGTTTCGGGAAAAAAGAGAAAAAAAAATAATTAAAAACTCTCATAAAACACGCTATTTATTTAACAGGGCAAAATATTGGTTATATGGGCACACCATATAATGTCTGAAAAAGAGCTGAAACTATGATATAAAAGGCTTTTCTTGTGGAAATGGGCGGGGGGGGGGGAATGTGAGACAATAACTTTTCTACGTCAAAAAATCTAAAATTTATCAGTTATTTAAAATAAAAAACCTTTTAAAGTATATTTTTAAAATAACATTTTGTTGGCGAACAAAATTCTGCAAATGACTCTCATATGTTCTTTGAGTAAGTAAATTAATATATATGAAAGTGGTAATATTATTAAATTTATATCATCCGTGTTAACAATTACACAATTTGTTAAGTCATTTTCGAAGTCAACAATCAATATTTTTAAACCGTCGAAATGATTTATAACTGCAAATGTGGAAAATATAGGCGCTAATACGCTAATCATACATGTTTATTTTTTTAATATATTTGAGTGAGTTATGTTAAATCGCTTATAATAAGTTCACTTCTAGTGCATTGTGATTATTTCAAGTTGAGCAAGGTGAATTAAAAATCTAATATCCTGTTGAGTTAAAATACTTTTTTTTTCTATTACGTATTGTGTCTGTAAAGTCCTTGTAAAGGTAAGATGATATGTAAACCACAAATGGGAAAGTTTTTATTGTGCCCTCCTTTCATCCCCACCATAGCCAATAGTGCAACGACCATGGATGCTCCACGCGAGATATAGCGGTGACTGAAATATCCATTGGTCCTCACCAGAGATCGAAACAGTGACCCTCAGGTCGACAGTCGAGCGCTTTACTAAACGACCAACCGTCCCCATAGATCAATGCAAATTAAAAGTTTATGTGAGACGACTTTTAAAAAAGTTTATATCAGATGATTTAAAAAAAAAAGTTTATATGAGATACTTTTAAAAAAGTTTATATGAGATGAATTTTAAAAAGTTTATATCAGATGAATTTTAAAAAAGTTAATATAAGATGACTTTTAAAAATGTTTATATGAGATATAGCGATTAGTTTAAATTTCAATTTTTTTCTAAAAAATCTTGTAACGTTTCTTTTTTACGACAGTTCATTAAATTTACGTATTTTAAGAATGAAATAAAGGGTCTTGAACTTAGCGAAATTTAATTAAGAAATATATAATCTATATAAAATACATGTCTCTGTATTCTTCAGACAAATTCTTTGATTGTATAACTGATACCTCCGAATGTTGTCTTGAATCTCCAATATTGCACTACGGTTTTGAGAAAAAATGCATACAATTTTCTTATTTGATAGATGAAGGTAATTATTTATTTTGTTTGGATATTGCTGTCTAAAGCTTTCTAATACATTAATAATACATTAATAATACAATAATAATACATTAATAATACATTAATGATACATTAATAATATAATAATAATACATTAATAATACAATAAAAATACATTAATAATACATTTATAATACATTCACAATACATTAATAATTTATTAATAATATATGAATAATACATTAATAATCTAGGTCCTTGTTTTGTATTAAAAAGGACGCCAGAAAAACAGTAGAGAGAGAGAGAGAGAGATAGAGAGAGAGAGAGAGAGAGAGAGAGAGAGAGAGACAGAGTCTGAGACAGACAGATGAGATATAGGGAAAGAGAGATAGAGATGATATGCCTATGTATAGAGATATATAGATAAATTAAGATAAATGAAATATAAATATACATAAATAGTTAGATAGATAGACAGTTAATATATATTATTATATGTGTCACAGTGATTCTGTAAAAATAAAATATGACTGTCGTATCCCATTAGCGTTTCAAGTATAATGGCACGACACAACTCAATTTCAAAATTACAAATGCACTTTAATACGTGATATTTACAGATAAGTATCTGCAAGATATAAAAATCATTTTACTATAACATCAATAAATACATTACTCTCAGCGTGTATCTACTCCATATGAATTTCAAAGAACCTTTCTACCATGGCCTTGACCTTTATATGGGCATACTGGCATTATGCGTGGGCAGCTTCCCGAAAAGAAACTGTACGGAAATGCCATCGCGTTGGTAGATTCCCGCCAACAAAAATGTGAAGGCCAATGCTTGGGTGATTTCCCGCCTAACCATAGATGAATGACGCAATTTCATCACTCGTATTACTGCATGCATGGCATTACAAAAAACAGGGTAAAAGCACCTAATATACAAAAAGGGAACAACACAATAATCAAAGAAGGAGTGATCATCAGGTGTTGGGCAATATATAAATACCTTTCTTTATTTTTGCAGGTAGATTTTCACTACAAGTCTACACATCAGACAATGTATCGACCAGCGATTCATTTCTTTCATTTCTTCAAGTTGTTTACGACCAAGATATTAAATGGCATCAAGTAGTAAATATATTAATACCAAAAAGTGAAGGTTATTTTCAGGTAAAGTAATATGCAGCAATTAATTAATAAATCAATAAAAATATATTTAGGCATTGATGATAAATTACTTTAACAAAACGTAAACATATTTCTTTAATATATTATCTAGCCCAATTGTAATAAATATTTGTTTATTATTACAAAACTTTTATAGAATGAATGTTTGACGTAGTAAATAAAAACAAGCAATCTAAGCCTGGTATCAGTACGTGTTAGAGCATTTTCGTGCTATAAGTAAGGGAAGTAAGTCATGTTGAAAAACTGTTACAGAAATAAATAGTGAGTTACGCCCCTTTGTACGCCCCTTTGTTAATATAGCTTATATAGTAAAAATGGTACATAATAAGCCCTTTTATCGGCCCTCAGAGATCAGATCGCGAAATGGACTTTTGATTTACTCATGGCAGGCCAAGACCTACACAATGATATATACATCATGGGTTTAGGACTTATGGTTGCTGAGTTCTAGTGCGCTCCTTTGGTAATATAGCTTATATAGTAAAACGGTACTTAATAAGCCCTCTTTTTCGACACTCAGAGGTCAGAAATGGACTTTTGATGCACACATGGCAGGCCAAGACCTACAAAATGATATATACATCATGGGTCTAGGACTTATGGTTGTTGAGATCTAGGGTGATGACGACAGACAGACAGACAGACAGACAAAATGGGGACAATAGAGCATTTTTTTCGAAAATGCTCTAATAAGTACTAATATACTGTTGTTTGTTAAGTCTTTGAGACATCATCAATATATGTGACCACTAGGTATATGACTTGAAAAAACAAATTTTGTAATTTTATAAGTGACGAGCCAGATTTTGATGAACTTTTATATAAAAAATAATAAATACAACAAAAAATCATCAATTTTTTTGAAAAAGTTCAACCACCAAAACATTTTTTAGTTTACAAATAATCCATTTGGCTCTTTTTACTGAAGTTCATTTTACTCCTGTTGTTTACCGGTAAAATTCTATTTCCTGTTTTCCATGTTAGATTTTTCAATTATACTTAAGTTTGAATAATTATTTAATTTTGCTTAATTTTATTCTTAAAAATTTCTTACAAAAAATCATCAATTTCCGTTGCTAAAAATAAGGACACACGGGCGAGTAATTTGACAAAAATTTCAAAACACTCTTAAGAAAAGAAACAAGATAGGAATCGAGATCGAGCCATTGCATTCACATTCTAGAATGCCAAAAGAGTGGATGATAATTGGTCGCTACATGGGCTTTGCCTATATGGAAAAATCCAGATTGAAAAGAGTTGCAGCACTCAGGAAAGAAGTAGAGCTATTATGGAGCTGTTTGAATTTCCCAATAATGTCTTTGCGATCAGTGAGCAGAAAAATTGAACCTTTAATTAAAAGGTATGATGTTCATTTGAAAAAAAAACCTGTGGGTGACATACTGGAGCAGTTTGATAAGTTATTTGATGTCACAAACAAAACTGGTCAATGTTTATGTGCAAAGTGGATGTAAGACGGGATATGCTACAACTAAAATTGGTAGTCAAAGTACAATTCATCCATTAAAACGGAAAATTGTTGCAAAATTAATGAGGCACATCAACAACAAAGCAGTTTTGAAAGTTCCAGTGATTCAAGTGATAACGAGAATTATCAAAGTAGCTCTGATGGTGCTGATGCAATGCAAACATCCACAGAAAGCTTGGATCAAAGCACACATAAGAAACAATCACAGCAATCTACTTATAGTGCAGTTCCATTAGTTCAATCTGGGAAACTACCAGTTCGAAGAGCAGAATTAGTAAGCAAAGTTGTGCATAAGTCCGGCGTAAAAATAGCAACTCCTTCTCAGTCAGACGTCTATCGAGCTGTATTCAGAGAAGCAAGTAAACAAAAAGAAACATTAATAAATACTTTCCGTAATAGCTTATGCAGTTTAGATTTTGATGGTAAAATTATTAAGAAAAAAGAACACCAAGTAGTTGTGTTAAAAATGAAGCAAAAGAGGTGAGGCTAGCCGTCTTAGTTTTACCTGATGGCAAAGCTGCTACGATTGGATCTGCCATTCAAAAAGTTTTAGATGACTATAACTTATGGTCAGCTATAAAGATGATAGTGTCAGACACTACAAATGTAAAAACAGGGTCAAAGTCTGGTGTTGTGGTGAAACTTCAGAAACTGTTTGTTCAACATCGTGAGTCTGCACCAGTCTTTATAGAATGTCATCACCATATACTTGATCGTGTTCTTAGACACATGTGTGATGCATTGCTCGGTAATTCAACAGAGTCTCCTAACATAAATTATCCATTTGTAAATAAGATAATTAAAGATTATGAATTGTTAAAAAAAGATTTTGAAAGTAAAACAAAGAAATATGCTCCGATTTTAGAAAAACAGGAAATAGGTTGGAGAGATGATATGAAATTTTACACAATCTAATTTGCGTTTTTAAGCATTTTAAGAATTTTCAACAGATGCCAAAAGTTAATTTTAGCGCACTGCCTGGCCTCAGCAATGCCCGATAGTACTCTCGAGCAATTTTGCATTGTTGGCTTTCATACTATTACCTGATGAACGAAAAAACCTCCAGAAATTGTGTGAATTTATCTGTGGACAATGGAGTGATTACTGGTTTAGTGATCATCATTACAAAGATGAACAATATGAACTTCTTTTGCATGCTGTTAATGATTATCCAAAGGGGTTGCGCTGTCTTCGAACTCATTGGTCTCAAAGTCCATCTCCAATACTCACTCTACGTAGCAATGTTTGTGCAGAAAGAGCAATGAAAGTTCTGCAAGATATTATTCCCCTTTGCCACTCACCAGAAAAACTGAATCTACGTTTTATTTTTACAAATAAAAGTTTATGAAACAATACTTGTAATTATTAACAAATGTCAATTTTTTTAAGACTTCAAAATGTTTGGTTTGTGACATTTTTCAACTTTTTAAATAAATTTGATATGGTTTTGTGTTTCTACAATAAAAAGTCATCTGTTGATGGTATGCACATACAAGTGTTGTTTTGAAGTCATATACCTAGTGACCACAACATGTGTGCTGCGAGACAATACTGAGTGTGTTACGGAAAAAACCTGAATATTTAATGAATAGGACTAATATTTGGCGCATGACCGAATTGTGACGAAATTAGTAACTAGCAATTGTACCTGGTGAAGATGAAGACTGTGTCCAGCTCTGTTTTAGTGTAATGTAATTAGTACTACAATATGAAATAAACAGTGCACTGATTTTCACATAGTGCAATGGGTAGTACAAAGGTTTGTGTTGTTTAGATGAGTCTTTCATCTTCGGTAGCATTCAGTGCGTAAGGTTGTAGTGTGCCTGACAGAAATTATGTTATAGAAAAAGCTAATTAAAGCAAAATCTTGTTGATTTAGCGAACCTGCCAAACGGTTCAAAAGAACCGTGTGTGATTTAAATGTAAAAGGTCGCAACATTAATGTTGTGTATTTGGTTAATTTTTTTCGGAATGTTTGGCATATACAGAAAGTTAAATCATTTTTAACTTACTACGTTGTTTCTAATAACAATGATTATTAAAAAGTGAGTTATGATTCACTGGTGAAAATCTCTAAGAGTTAAACTTTCCATTATTGAAGCTATCAGCAAAAATTAACTGTATATATTTCCAAATATGTTTAGCTACTAACAATATGCAGAATAAAATGCATAGCTTACGATGTGTGCATGGAATGTAGCCAGGGAACAAGGATCATTTTTTTTTTAAATATTTTTTTAAATCATCCCCATAATCATGTCAAATCAAATGAAACATTCATTAGAAAGGAAGTGATTATGAAAGCCTCACAGACCGCGCGCCTTTCATACATTATCTCTGCCGATACTTTTATGTGCATAAATGAATCCTCAAATTGTTTTTCTTTTATACAATATTACAGATCAAATTTCAAGCTAAAACTTTACATTGGATGTCTACTGTTGGCATTGACGATATTTTTATAACTAATTGCTCTGAAAGTATGTGAAGCAATGCAAAGTATTGTAATTAACATTAAAACAAACGTATTTTCTTAACGAGATTGAACACTTAATGCTAAAGAAAAAAAAATCAGTAATCACTTATGTTTCTTGTATTTAGTCATATTCATATACTTCATAATATATACTTCTAGATAATGTATATATGAAAGTTAAACAAAAATGTTTCCATATTAAAATTCACATATATGCATATATATATATATATATATATATATATATATATATATATATATATATATATATATATATATATATATTAGGGTGGCCCACTTTAAAATGACAAAAAAATAAAGTTGATTTTTTATCATGAGCATTTTAGTTTTCTGGGTCATTGTGATTTAGAGCATGTGTGCACCAAATTTCACACCATTTTGGCTCCTATACATATTGCCTCAGTGCACTTGTTTTATGGTATTCGGCAGTTGCATTAAATTAAAATTTTGCAAGGCTTAAAAAAATGTTTTTTAGACACAAAAGAACAACTATATTACACAATAGGAATTAAACACTAAAGTAAAACTTGTTACATTACACATTAACATGACTGTGTAGCAGAGTAGTTCTAAGTACGCCATTCAAAAATAGACTTTAAAAGTTCTTTAGTCTGAGCTTTCTGAGTCCTGAAGGTTTCAAGTTGCGATCTCTCCAGCACAGTTGATTTGATTTTTTTTTTTGCATCTGGAAATACTTTGTTCAACAATTTGGAGCAAGTACTGCTTTCCCTTTTCTGATTCGGTGAGAGATGAGTGGAATGATGACTCCAGTGCAATTCAAGCTCGGCACAGTCATTGATAACTTTCAATGAGGAAACCACTGCTGTTGTCTTCAGAAAGAATGGAATTTAAGCCAGGTGGAAGAATCAGTCATGAGAAAAATTATGGGATGCAGAAAAACATTACAGAAGAGCAGCGATTACGAGGTCACATATTGAATTGCTGAAGAATCATTTGTGCTGCGGTTGTACCTTTCTTCTTTCTGATCATTAGAAGATTTCTCCATTAATTGTCTCAAGCAAGCAGCAAGGCTGTTTTTCTCATCCACTAAGACACGTAGAGAAAAGAGAAACAGAGGAATGAGTTCTGCATTAAGTACCAGAAATGTCGGACAATCGTTTTCAATGCAGTCTGATAAATGGAGGTAGAAACATTCTTATAATCAATAAGAAGCTTGATGAAATCAAGATCATTCAGAGGTGCGTCTGCTGGAATGGGACACTGAATCCAAGCTTTAATGTAAACCAAGGATACAATTGATCTGTCTTCATGCTTAGTCATCTTGAATTGATGACGGAAAAGATAAATCTTCATGATAAAGATTATTTTAGACATTCGCTTTGCATGGTGATAAGCTCCTGGAACACGAAAACGCACCCCAAGGGGTGGAATTCCTCCAAGGAAAATAATATTCAGAAGTTCTTGGTAATCTTCACGTGGCAAATATCTTGAGTTATCTTTCATTTGGAGGATATTGAACAAAATGTGATGACTTCTTCTTTTAATGGCTTGAGATTTTGATCCAGTCGAACGTCGTGGCATATACTAAATTCTGCTTGTCTTATTTTAGGCCAAAACGTCTTAAGTTGCTTGAATAGCAGCACATACGGTCCAGTTGTAGTACCCCCCAAATGTCTTATTCAAGACGGCTGTGTTGGTAAAGATACCATTGGCTAGTAGGCTCAATTAGGGAAAGTACCTAGCTCAATAAACAGGAGTTGTGTCAACTTCTATGCCGGTTAAATGAACACTTTTCGACCTAGTAGTCATAACTAAATGAATGATATTTATATAGCCGCAACATTTGATTTTACACTTGATTTTTATAACAAAATTGAAATGCGCTGGTGAAGCTGGCTATTTATATGAAAATCAAAACTTCTAGAGATTTCTAGAATTTTCCGTAACTTTCTCATGTTTTCCACTTTTTCTAGAAGCTTCTAGAAACTTCTAGAGATTTCATAGAATCTTCCAGAACCTTCTAGAATTGTATAGATTTCTTCTAAAACTTTCCAGAACTTTCTAGCATTCAAAATTCATTCAAAATGATTTAAAATGAGTCGATGAGGCAGTACTAAATAAAGTCATATATTCATGAAATTTTTTCTGTGTTGTTTTGAAGTCAAAGGAAACACAAAAAACAAAATGCTCCGAAACAATTTGATACCCTAATATATATATATATATATATATATATATATATATATATATATATATATATATAAATTAATACACATATATGGTTAAAAATATTGTGTTTTTCTTTATTAGATTGTTATGAAGACACTTTATTTCGATACGACAAAATGACTTGTCAAGACATCCGCCTAAACAACTTAAAACTATGTTTTAAATTGGTAGTCCACATTTCATGTTGCAAAATATGTTACGGTAAGATATGAATGTTTAGTTGTTGTAAAATAGGGACAAACTTTAAAGTATACTATCATACAATACTTAGATCAATCAATAGTATATAAATATGATGTGCTATAGATTAATCTATACTTTCTCTAAATTGATATGACTAAATAGCTTGCAGTAAGTCAAAGTATTGATTTAACTTAATCCTTTTTTTTTTTGAAAACATAATTGCAATCTATAGTTTTTGAGCTAAAAAGTGAGAATTTTAAGTTTTTACAAAGGGTCCTAATATTGAAAATAATGTGTACATATTTTAATTACTTATTTCTTGTATATTTGGTAAAAATGGATATATTTATAGCACAGTAGTCCTTTATATATATACACACACACACACACACACAAACATCTATATATATATATATATATATATATATATATATATTTCGAATAAATATTTATTATTATTTGTAAAGAAATTATAATTATTTAAATGAGTATGGCTTTTTTTATTGCTGGTGTCGGCAGTCATATAAGACTAAAATACGACTAAGCCATTTTCATTACTTATTGGATACATAATTTAAATAAACTACACCTTTACATCTGTGCACTTTAATGTACATGAATTTAACTATAGACGTCATTAATGTTCAATGTTTTCTTCATTTATCAAGCGTGATCATAAAAAAAAAACATATTTAGCTTCAAACTCAACAAGAGTTTAGTAGATTGGACTCAATAAGAATTTTTTTAGATTGGACTCATAAAGAATTTAATAGAATTTACTCAATAAGAATTTAATAGATTGGACTCAATAAGAATTTAGTAGATTGGGCTTAATAAGAATTTAGTAGATTGGGCTCAATAAGAATTTAGTAGATTGGGCTCAATAAGAATTTAGTAGATTGGGCTCAATAAGAATTTAGTAGATTGGGCTCAATAAGAATTTAGTAGATTGGGCTTAATAAGAATTTAGTAGATTGGGCTCAATAAGAATTTAGTAGATTGGGCTCAATAAGAATTTAGTAGATTGGGCTCAATAAGAATTTAGTAGATTGGGCACAATAAGAATTTAGTAGATTGGGCTCAATAAGAATTTAGTAGATTGGGCTCAATAAGAATTTAGTAGATTGGGCTCAATAAGAATTTAGTAGATTGGGCTCAATAAGAATTTAGTAGATTGGGCTTAATAAGAATTTAGTAGATTGGGCTCAATAAGAATTTAGTAGATTGGGCTCAATAAGAATTTAGTAGAATGGGCTCAATAAGAATTTAGTAGATTGGGCACAATAAGAATTTAGTAGATTGGGCTCAATAAGAATTTAGTAGATTGGGATCAATAAGAATTTGGTAGATTGGGCACAATAAGAATTTAGTAGATTGGGCTCAATAAGAATTTAGTAGATTGGGCTCAATAAGAATTTAGTAGATTGGGCTCAATAAGAATTTAGTAGATTGGGCTCAATAAGAATTTAGTAGACTCAATGAAATGTTTAAAAAAATGTGCATAGTCATTGAAAATGCTCAAATTTCTCAAACTTAAATAGTCGATTGGGACTCGATAAATTGTTGAACAGTTGATTAGAATTTTACAAAATAACAGACTATGTCTGCATGTCTATCGAAAAAAGTGACTTAAATAAAAGCCTATTCTACGACAACAGACTCTAATTTTGATAGTACAACAAAACAAAAATAGAATACATCATTTTCCTTTTACATTTAAATATTGACATATTCATATCGGTCATAGATAATCTAATTAAGCTTTATACACAATATATTGTCTAAATAAGGTAGAAAAATACTATTAAAACTGTCAATTATTTAAGTTGCCCATTTTTCAGAAACATTTCATAATGTAGCAGCTAATGATCAATGTCGGATGGTGTTTGGAAAAAAAAGTTCATTAAAGCTGGTAAAAATGTATTTATTTTTTTTAAACGGAATTAAAACCTAATGACTTATTCAAAAGTTATAAAAAAGCTTATTTTTTTCATATGTAATGCAGTA
The DNA here is from genome assembly GCA_021962125.1 of Bulinus truncatus. Taxonomy (NCBI): domain Eukaryota; kingdom Metazoa; phylum Mollusca; class Gastropoda; family Planorbidae; genus Bulinus; species Bulinus truncatus. Next base: position 1,474,026 of record JAGDYQ010000011.1, read on the forward strand.
GAATACTTCTAATAAATTTAATATGTTATAGACAATAGCAGAGATAGATCTGCATTCAAGAACTTCAGTTATTTGTAGTACATTACCTTGTTCTGTAAATGGTAAAGTTGAATATAATATTGCTGCATTTGGAACACCGTGTGGATATGGAAAGGTAAAGATAAATATATATATATATATATATATATATATATATATATATATATATATATATATATATATATACATATATATCTTAAAGTAAATTAATATCGATAAAATACCAAGATATTCATATCTAAAGAAATTGTCTTTAATGTTAGCATAGCGGTCACTTAGTAGAAATACCTTTACAGATTAATACATAAAGTCTTATGTCAATCATTCTCAGTATGGATGAACGCTTTAGCCAATTGCTTTCCTGGATATAAGCTCACTTCGGCCCTTTTGCGGTTTCATAATAAACCAAATTTAGACCATAATATATCATACAGTGCACGATAAATATTTACTTTTTTAAAACACATTTATATTTGAATATATAACAGAAAGACTGATTATATACCAATTTAATGTGAAAAAATATATTTCATTGTATATTTGTTTTGTTAATTTTTTAGCCTTTCAACCAATAGACAAAATTCATTTTAATTTGGCCGTACAAATAAATAGAAACTCATATATGAGGTCGTTCATTTTGCATCAATGCACACACTCTTAACATTGCATAAAGCGTTTAACTTACTTTCAATACCTAAACTCAACATTTATTATTAAGTAGTAAATCATTTGAAAGTAACTAGTTATCAAAGACCCGGTACCCGGACCGGCGAGTAGGCACACAGTTGGAGTTGAAAATGGTGATATATATTTCAGCGCGTTAACAATCAGTCTTTATACTTGCATTGGCCCCAAGGACATGAACAGATTATTGTAGCCAAAATACATTTGAGAATAGGGACATCTAATAATGCATCAAATAAAGTTCATATGTTAAATAGTTCCTCCCAAAGAAAATAATCCTCACTATGGGTAAACATAAACAACAACTCTTAATATCATATTAATTCATAATATTTTAATGGACTCCTTTCCAAACAGTTATTCATTTAATGTTTTATGATGTTCAACATGGCGTATTTAAAAAAAAAAAAGAGAGACGTGAGTGAGTGCTTGTGTTAAGCAAAACGCTACATGTTTAACAGGTGGTTTATTTACTGTTATACACATCGTAGCATAGTACAATTAACTAAGAAAAATTGCCGACCCGGCAGAGCAGAACCTAGGGAGTTAGGGGCCCGGTGGCTTGGCCTCTTTGGGGGCTGCCCCTGAATTTTGACATGGGATAATTTTTTGACGCTTCTCAAGCTTGGTCCCGAGAAGAAAGAATCGTTGTGTAGCTTTTAGCTGACCTTCAATTAAAAAAATAGTATTCCATCAATGCAGTTGAGGCCGCAGACGCAGAAAACATTAGGCCTCTTAAAAAAGAAAGACATATCAAAGCTTTAAACATTATAGTTCTGTGAAGCCAATGCCGAACCAAGGGATTTTAGGTATCTTCGGAAGCCGCTACATTTTGACATGAGATAATGTACTTAATATTTAGTTTAAAAAATATTTTGGGGTCCCTCCTCAAACTGGGCCCCCTCCATACACCCTCTGTGTGAAGCCCCCATCATAAATGGGTTAGTTTGCATTGTAAACGTTGTGTACGGCGCTACTCAATCTCAACCCTTATTCAATTCATTCATGTGACGTAATAGTCAAAAAATGAAAAAAAAGTGACGTATTTTAGGTTAGTAATAAAGGGAAATAATTATACATTAGAAATAGACATATTTTAGAAATAAAAACAATTTAAACAATATAAATATTACATTATATTGAGGTATCCATAATTATGGTTTAAAATTTAAATTGTGGAACATAACACAGAATATTAATTTAACGATTTCTGTAAATATTTCTTTTATGATAGCTTCTCATTTAATAACAAATTGAACACCATAAATTTATTACGATACTGTGAGATATACATAGACCTATGAAACAACGATTCGCTATACAATTTATTTCGGAGAGTGTCACAGAATATTTTGACATGATTTTGTAGTACCTCTCCTAAGATCGCTTTATTGATCTTTGTTAAAAATTGAGGCGATCGAAAACAGTATTACATTGTGATCGCCGTTTGGCATTCACGATCTTACCTACCGTATGTTAGTGTGCGGTGTTTTGTCACCTCGGCACTAAACACGGCTGGTCCAATGTCATTTCTGGCAGCCATATTGAGACAATTCTTACTCGGCTGGCCAGTTTGTAGCTGGATCAAGCATGTTAAGAAGAAAACAGTAAATGTTTCTGCCATCTTTGAATTGTTTATGCCGCCATGTTGGATGACAGACGGAAGTTGCGATGACAAACGGAAGTAGCGATGACAGACGGAAGTCGCGATGACAGACGGAAGTAGCGATGACAGACGGAAGTCGCGATGACAGACACCGGAACATATGATGTAAAATTTGTATTATAGATATCGCAATTTAATTAATTATTTGTTCAAAATTCACACATAAATATTTTGTTTTAAAGAAATAATTACATCAGTAAATTGATGCATAACATGTATAACATTTTCACAATTTTTGTTAAAAACGTCTCTTTACTTTTTTTTAGCATCAAGAATCATATGAAACTAAATTGATTTATACTGCAATAATTTACCTTGAGAGCCATTTTAAAGTACAAAATGTCGATTTGTATCTTAGAAAAAAACAAATTTAATGATGTCATTCAATCGATAGTAGAAAAAATTTGCCTATAAATTATGTCAGTAAAATATTATATTATAGTTGAGCGTAGATCATTGTTTTAAATGTAACTTTATAACTCAAAATTGCTAAATATCATATAGAAATATTAAAATTTAATTGTAAGATAGCGTCTTTAATAGATTTTTGCATACAAAATAAAATACATGCGGTTTAGATTTCAAATAAAATAGTTTGCTTTTTTTCCAACTTGTAACTTTTAAAAAATCAATAATATTTTTTCAAAAATACGAAGGTTAAGTAAATATATTAATTTAATCACAGTTTTGTCAACGAGGAAATTGTACAACAACTACAAATTCAAACATTTCAGGTAAAAATATCGTTTTTTATGTAAACACTTTTTTGTAGGGAAGAAAAAGCATATTCGATTGAGATTCGAAATAAAAAAAAAACTAGTGTACATTTTTTTTTGCACTTTTTAATTTGTAGGATTATGGGGCTAGGCCAGATATGTCATTATCACTCTGGTGAGCCTTATATTGTTAGGATTCCATCTTTTATTTTTGGTTGTTTTGTGTGTGTGGATTTCATTCAGAATTTTTGTTTGTATTTTCAGTGAAATTTAAAAGAAAAAAAACTATAATGTACGAATAAAATTATTTCTCAAATAATATCTTTTTTTTGATGCAACTAAAATATAATTTCTTGACTCACACACGCTAATGTATGATTAAAGTAAACGTTTTTCAGATTTTTGCTTTCATGGAGATGATCCATCATTCCGATACCTCAAATTCAAATGTAAAGATATACTTCAAGGTAAAGAAAACTTGTGTTACATGATGACATTTAGAAAAAGCTGCTGTAAAACATGTCAGAAAGTTTATCTTCAACTTTTACGTAAGTAATTGAAATATCCGTTGAGCTATACATAAATATAATTATGAGCTTAGTAAACATATATATTAACAAATATATTCAATGGTTATTTTATTTAACTAGCTGTTCACACTCTCAGACCTATTAAAACATATAGGCTACAGTTTAAAATAAATGATACAGTAGGCTTATATGAGATTTTGTTTGCAGCATTGAAAACATGCAAACCATTATTTCAACATACGAATTAAACGATATATACAGTTGGTGTACTTCTTTCGTCTTCAGATGATGTATATTTGCCAGGAAAGATTTACACATTGGATGAACAGCGTTCCAAAATGAATGAAGCAAACTCTACATTGTGTAATGTAAAAAAGTCTTTTATCTTAACAAAGTAACAAAACATCGCCTTCTGTCACTCTATGTATCTATCTATCTATGTATCTATCCTTCTATGTATCTCTCTCTCTCTCTCTCTCTCTCTAATTTCCAAATATGTCAAAAGTAGGCTTATTTTTGTTCTTTATAATGAGATTAAAAAAAATTAAGATTGCTTCACATTTAAGCAAATACATAAAATAATTTTATTTTATCATTCTTAATTAGGCTGAAATGACTAATAAGTCAACAGTATGTTCCTCTATATTTTGTACGCTATCTAATTCTAATATATGTGAAAAATTTACTGTCTCCTCTGGTACAACATGCGGACCAAATAAGGTAACGCACTATTATATTTATTTTACAGATTATATATTTTTATATGATTATATATATATATATATATATAAAGCCTCGAGAGAAGAGATACATTGAAATAAACTAATTTTCATATTGTTTTATCCATTCATTAAAAACAAATAGATGTGTATTAAAGGAATATGTCAGTCCAGTAAAACGTACACAAAAGGTAAGTTAAGTTGATACTGTTAAGTGTTTTTAAAGAATACCAATCCAATACAGACGTAGATTCAGGAAAACACAGCATTGAATAATCTATATACAATCAAATATTACAGTGGCCACTGCTCTAGACTGCAGACTTTATAATCACAATTGTGCTGCTCTTACATCACATATTCAATACATTCAATAGTTAATTTTTACAGTGCGCTGGTCTATGGGAATTCCTTATATATAGCGCACCATCGAGGGCATGGGAGATTTATGTCTATACTTTAAAAAATATCGCCTTCAAATAATAATTCTTGAGGCTTCACACATATATGCAAAAAACTGATAGAGATCTATGTAATTCCTTTTTAATTAGGAACTTATTTATTTTTGATATCTTTAAAATACGAATCAGTATGTCAAAATTTGAATCAAAACAAAAAATATTAACTGCCAAAACCTTGGAAAAATAAAATATTGTCATTGCGACCGTGTATTCTACAATAAATAAACAACTGCTATTGCTTATATGCTTTCTAATGAAATATAACTTGGCAACCACTTTTCTGCGTTATGTGGTAGTCAAAGATGGGATGCGCTGTAAATTTCATATTCGAAACTGACTTATTATTCAGTTTATAGAAAAATCACGGGTTCCACTCAAGTTTTTTGCTTGTTTTTTGTTTAGTAAAAAGTGAATACAAATCCGCTAAACAAATAATTGTATGAAATCAATAAACAAAAAGAAAAAAATAACTTTTTGGGAGCCGTGCAAAATGCATTGAAAAGTCGCTTTAGAGATGGTTAGATTTAATTTCTATTAATATTATGTAATCATTTAGAAAGTAATAGAACGAGCTGTATCCTCTTATATATATATATATATATATATATATATATATATATATATGTGTGTGTGTGTGTGTCCAGGTCCCCTTGCGGGGTCCCTACAGTCGTTGTCTAAAGGCATGATCACCTACTGAGTTCTGGCCAGCATTTATATTTGACCCAGCTACGTGGCTACACAGGACGCACAACACAACAAGAAATCGAGCACAAACTCAAATGTGAAATACATTACAACACATATTTATTTACATCAAAAGGAATGGACATCAGCGTGTCCTCAAAAGGGCAGTAGCTTAATCGGCTACTACGAAACATTAATACATTAAATCAAGTATATTAAACAGAATTACCTGAGGTGGGTAGTTCTCACAAGAACTCAGGACTGAGGTGGTTGAACATCTAGCTCCTGCCACGCAACATCCTGGTTTCCCCACCTCGGCTTGAATGCGAGCTCGACTGCCCTCTGTCGCAGTCTGCCGCTGACTGACTAATTCTCGACTCCCCGGAAGTTCCGCCACGCACATCGGATCTCCTGGCATGCGTGCCGAGACTTCCGCTTCACTGACCATCACTCGTGCCTTCACGCGTGATCAATAAAGGGACACTCCTCTCTCGCCCCTATCCGCTTGAATACAACAAGGGCATAGATTATATCCTCTATAGACATTCTTTTCCCATGGGACAATCAGTGATAAGTGAATGCTAGACAGTCTGGCCACAGTGTGAACACCAGGGAAGACAAAGCCTTTGTCTATCCTATTTTGTTACCTCCCCCCCCTGAGTCGATGACGCAGGTCAAGGCTTGGAGTTGATCTCATTACAACAAAATCACAAAATGTGACAATATATATATATATATATATATATATATATATATATATATATATATATATATATATATATATATATATATATATATGCAGAAGGGGTGGATATAGCTGTAGAGGGTAGGATGAACAAGATATACGTGGTGGCGAAGTGGAGCAAAATATGACAAGGATGGAAGGAAAAGGGGTCAACAAATGGCATGGGTTTGGAAATAGATTTCGGGAAAAAACATGTGGTTTGATTTGTTATTGATTAAAAAAGAAATACCCGCATTTCTTGACTTAATTGATACATTTCAATAAACTGTTCTGAATAACTAATTCAATTAACACATATGATAATGATTACTAATAGATCCGTTACATAATGACAACTCTTTATAAAAAAATGACTTGTTTATTAGGCCAATGTTATGATAGAATATAAAGACAAACTAGTTTTAATGCACAAAAATGTATTATAATGTATCGATCTAAATGCACGTTAATTTGCAATGGAATTTTTAATTAGCTGTAGTTCAATTAAAAAACTATCAAAATTAACGCATATATATATATATATATATATATATATATATATATATATATATATATATATATTCATAGATTCCATAAACTATAAAATACAGTCTGGAGTTTGTATGTCAGTTAGCCTTGTCATCGCTATCGCCATTTACAGTCTCATAAAATTGGGTAAGTATTAAAAAAAATATCTGGATTATATATTAGTTCTATGTATCCTATTTGTACAGTATACAAGTTGCAAATTCTTAATTTATATACATCATTTATGTCTCAATATCTTATATTTGTTATAATTATATTTCTTTAATAGAAAAGTCTTCAAGCGAAATAGCAGGTACGAGACTTTGTTAATGTATTTTTTTTCTTATCAATAAGAATAGCACTTCTTTAATACTTAATAAATTGTTAGTTAACAACTTTAATCATGGTTGATAATCTCAAAAAATACTTATTGAATTGTTAATTGAAAACTTTAATCATGATTGTTAATAGAGGCGTAGCGGGGGGGGGGGAGCAAGGCAACTTGCGCCCGGGGCATTTTACCTTTTTGATAACTTTTTTGCCCCCCCCCATTCGAAAACCATATAATATTATGTGTAAAATATACCATTTGGCGCCCCTGAACCTCGGCGCCCAGGGACATATGTACCCCCCGCCCCTAGTTACGTGTCAAAGTTAGTTTTTGTGTGTAGATTAGTTGTGTGTATAATATATTATTTTTTTTTTGTGGTACTTCTGTTTCTTGGTAGGTGTAAAATCTATTTCAGTCTCTTCGTGGTGTATATGATTCAACTAACTTGACTTGGTGTATATTAAATTATATTTAAAAGACGAACAATATGTAAAAATCACTGAGTAGACTTCTATGTATACATGTACATATATTTATTTGTATATAAAGGAACTTCTTATTCTACATAGTACAATACAAATGATGTGATAAAATATATTCTTACACCAACAAGGTCTCAGGTGGTCGTCTCAATTATCGTCTGCTCTAACTAATAATAATATCACTTCCGCTAAACTAGGTGGCCAGATAATTCAAACCATCTCTGTGCCAAATAACATTATTCTAGCCTAAACTGATTATTACAACATCACCCTTTCCTTTAAAAAACAAATGTTATACATTTAGTTTTTTTAGTCTGTCTATAAGTTTTTCTGTCGTTAATTTAATAAAATTTACTTTTGTCAAAAATAAAAAAAATTGTTGTATCACATGTCAATGTATATACACATATGTCATATTAGTTATGATACAAAATATCAAACTAGTTATGATACAAAATTTATTAATAAAAATATTCTTGTCAATACTATATCTCATATTTCAATATTTTAAATGCATCATATAGCATATCATAATATTGACATAAAAATTTATTCCATTTTCAAAAATATTATTATCAATTCAGTTTTAAAACAAAAAAAAATGTTATACAATAACAAGTGATTATTCACTTAGGTTGGTACCAAGTACCATAACTTCTTCATAAGTTTTAAGTGCATTTTTAATTATCATTATTATCTCCCCTCTTTTCTCTTTTTTTTTATAGTGATTTATTTCTATCACCTTATGACTTAATTGTCATTCCTTTGTACATATTCACTTAATGAATTTATTTTCAATATTCAACACTTTCATATTTTCTTCACATCAATATCATTCTTTTCTTTTGTATGAGACTATTTTATTTCAGTACAATATATTTTTCATGTTGCCTTTTGACAAACTTCTTCTGTTGCAACAATATTTTTTCAACTTATTATTTACCTTGTTTTATCTAGCAAGTCATTTTTCTCTCATCTCTTATGAAGACCCTTTCTTTTGTCTTCTGTCAATAACACTTTCCTTAGTGATTTGACAATATTCATTTTGTACTCATCAATTATATAGGACATTTTCTTTTATGTCTTTGTAATCATTTGATATAGTGTGAATATATTTTAACTTTGCACTTTTTCATGTCAGTTTATCTTGACATATTCAATATCATCATGTACCATTCATTATGTCTTCTGACATAAAAATATTTTCTTTATCAGTACTGCACTTTTTTTTATAGTGATTATATTCTATCACCTTATGACTTAATTGTCATTTCAATTCTTTGTACATATTCACTTAATGAATTTATTTTCAATATTCAACACTTTCATATTTTTCTTCACATCATTATTATTCTTTTCTTTTGTATGAGAGCATTTTATTTCAGTACATATATTTTTCATGTTGTCTTTTGACAAACTTCTTATTTTTCTTTCATCTCTTATGAAGACCTTTTCTTTTGTTTTCTGTCAATAACACTTTCCTTAGTGATTTGACAATATTCATTTTGTGCTCATCAATTATATAAGACATTTTTCTTATATCTTTCTCATCATTTTATATAGTGTGAATATATTAACTTTGCACTTTTTCCTGTCAATTTATCTTGACATATTTAATATTATCACCATGTACAATTTATTATGTCTTCTGACATATAAAATATTTAAACATAATTTTAATAAAATTCATATATTATTACAATATTCATACCTTTGACTTCTTTAGTCAATAATTGTTCAAGTTACATATTTGAGACTAATAAGTCTTCTTGAAAATAATCAATGTTATAATCAATAATCCTTTGATTGGATTTAACAAAATTTAACTTTTTAAAAAGTTTTATAACAAATTGAACAATAAACTTCAAACAATGAACAAATTCAATAAAATATGCATTAGTAATCATTGCATAATAAAATCTTTGCATAAACTTCAATAATATTTTCATCAATGTGAATGAAATGAATGAGTAATTAATCATTCTTACAACATATTCTCATGTACATTATACTTGTTTGGTGTATGTGTTTTATTTTAAACACAATCTCTCCTCATTCTCATCTCAATTAAGTATGCATATTTCTATTTTAAATACATTATGCATCAATCATCAATATGAATTCTTCAATATACATGATTTAAAAAAAATATTTGAGTCAATATACTCAATACGATAGTGTACTTGACAAGCTTAAATGTCATCATCATTATTTATGTATTATATTATATTTTCAATACATATAGATCTTTTATTTTCAAATACAACTCTTATTTGTATTAATCTTTCCAATATCCATATTATTTTTACAATATTCGTATTATTCTAGTCATTATTCATTTTGTTCTACTATATTTCATTTGAACTTGTTCCAATATAATTTATATTTCATTATTGTTCCAATATTCATTTATTTATACTTGTTATTCCAATTAATTTTATTTATTTTTTTTGTTGTCCCAACACAGCATTTTCTATGTTTAAATAATTCAATGTGTTTACTCAGAAAAAAAATAAACTTATTTCTGACTGAGTCTCGATAAGATATCTGGGGTATGGTTACTTGACCCTTTAATGTATTTTATGTTAAATGAATAGTCTTGTAATAACAAAGACCAGCGTGTTAGTTTGGCATTATTTATGCTTTTGGTATTCAGGTTAGCTTAAGGTTTGTGATCTATTAACACAGTGAACTCATTGCCTAGCAAGTATTTGCTTAATTTAGTTATTGTCCAAACTAAAGCTAAACATTCTAGTTCTATTACTGAATATCTACTTTCAGTGTCTGACAGTTTTCTACTCAAATAAAGTATTGGTTTATTGATATTATCCTGCTCTTGATATAGACATCCACCGATTGATGTCTTACTAGCGTCTGTGCCTACAATAAATTTCTTTGTCATATATATTGAACTTAAAATTGGTTTTTCTTCAAAACATTGTTTTATTTTCTTTAATGCATTGTTACATTCTGAATTCCATTCAACTTTTTGTTGCATCTTTTTCTTAGTTAATTTCACTAAAGGTTCAATTAAGTTTGCAAAGTTAGGAATAAATTTTCTATAAAAATTGCATAATCCTATAATAGATCTAACTTCTTTTTTCTTTTCTGGAATGCGAATCTCAAAAATTCTTTTAAGAATATTGTTTGTTGGTGTGACTAATCCTTGACCAATATGATATCCAAGAAAATCTATGTTTTTAAAACCTATTTTTATTTCTCAGGTGAAACTGTTAAATTATTAATTTGAAGAATTTCTAGTAATTTATTCAAACTGTTTATATGGTCTGACCAATTTTTAGTATAAATACATATGTCATCCACATAGTATCTAATGTTTTCAATATTTCTTAATAGCTTATTCATCATCTTAGTGAACGTTGCAGTGCTGTTCACTAGACCAAAAGGCATAACATTCCACTCATAAAATCCTTCATGAGTTTTAAATGCTGTATATTGTTTAGAATCTTCCTGAACTTCTATCTGCCAAAAGCCTCTAGTTAAATCTAGGTGTGTGAAAATATTGGCATTTGACATTTCCTGAACTAAGTCTTCTATGTTTGGTAAAGGTTGTTTATCTATCACTGTAATAGAATTTAAGCTTCTGTAATCACAACATAAACGAATTTTGCCATTATTTTTCTTTACTACCACTATTGGAAAACAATAGCTGGAATCTGATTCTCTTATTAATCCACTATTTAGTAATTGTTCTATTTCTTTTTGAACATCATTTCTGTATTTAAATGGAATGTCATAGTATTTAGGTTTAATTGGTTCTTCAGTTTTTAATTTGATTGAATGTTTAATTATGTTTGTCTTTCCTGGTTTGTTAGAAATTACATTTTGAAAAGAATTTAATGTTTCTATAAGTTGTTTCTTAATATCTTCAGGTATGTCTGTTGCAAAATTAATCTTATTCATGTCATCCTGTTGATCTAAACTTATTACTGGAATTTGATCAGTGTCATTAATATTATTTTCTAAACTATAAGTGTTGTCTTCTCCGATTAAACAATTTAAAGATTGAATCTGTTGTACAATGGTTTCTAATTCTGTAGGAGGGTCTAAAATATCTCTCAATCTGTCAATATGAAATGTTCTACCCTCTCCATTTATTTCTACTGAATAGTCCACATTTCCTACTTTGTTTATTATTTTATATGGACCTCTCCATCCAATTTCATTATCTTTGGGTATCAATACATAAACTAGATCTCCAACTTTAAATTCCCTTAAGTACCTGTTTTTGTTTTTAAGATCCCTATGGTATTTATTTTTCTTTATGAGATTTTCTTCTGCATATTTGTTTGAGTACAGTATGTTATTTCTGGTTTTGTCTACCAATTCAAATGGACTAATATGTTCCTTATCTGTATTAATTATATTTTCACTGAATAACTGTAATGGTCCTCTAGGATTTGAACCGAACATGAGTTCAAATGGTGTAAAACCTGTTGTTTCATGAGGTATTTCTCTATACGCGAATAAAATTAAAGGTAAGAATGTGTCCCAATCCTGTCCATGATCACTAATTATTTTTCTTAACATGGTCTTTATGGTTTGATTTGCCCTCTCTATGGAACCATTTGATTGCGGTCTGTACCTAGCTGTAAATACCTGTGTAATGTTAAGCATATGAGTAAATGCCTGAGTAAGATGTGATTTAAATTGGGTACCATTGTCTGATAATATAGTGTTAGGAAAACCAAAAGTTGTAAAAATAGACAATAATGCTTTGCAAATTGTTTCTGCAGTTATATCTACTAATGGAATTGCCTCAACCCAGCGTGTTGCTAAGTCTATCATTGTTAAAATATATCTATGTCTTCTATTGGACATTACTGAAATAGGTCCAATTATGTCTATGGCAATTTTATAAAAAGGAATGTTTGTTGTGTCACTTTCTTGTATGGGAGCTCTGTGTTTTGGTCCTATGTGATTATATTGTTGACATATGTCTAGTGTATTTTCTTATTAAAATGTCATTTTCTACCTTATATATTATGTTTTTATTTTCATTTTCCTCTCTATTGAAATAAATTTTTAAACTTTCATCCTGTTCTTGTAATGTTTTAAGTTTATCCCTATCAATATCCAAAATGTTGTTTTGTCTACTAGATTCAGGGTATTGTTTTGTACTGTTTTCTTTATTAGCTTGTGCTCTAGTCATTGCATTTAATTTTTTAGTTAGGTTGTAACTATGTTTTTGTTTTATGTGTTTATTTAATCTTCTTAATGATCTGCATTTTCTACTGCAATTAATGCATTCATGATCAGATTTATTTACTGTATTTGTATTCTTTATAGTATTTTCTTTTCCAACTTCAACTGAATTACTGTCATTATTTAATTTATTTATTAGTTTAGTTTTTAATACTGTATAATTGTCTTGGTTGTTTTCTGCTAGTGATTTTGCCAAATGGTGGTTGTGTAATTTATCTATTAGAACTGTTGTTTTATCTTCTTCTTTAAAATTGTTCTGTGTAGCTACTGTGTCTACTCTCTCTAAAAAATTTACAATGTTCTCAGTACCATTCCAATTTTGTATGCTTTTGAATAGTGTACATATGTTTTTATCTGTATCTGTCTCTAAGGGTTCCTCTATAATTGTTTCTAATTCTCTATTTTCTAACCATTTCATATAAATTTCTTTGGAATTATCTTGTATATTTTCTACATTTCCTATTATTAATGAGGTTATTGGTGAATCCATTAAAAGTGCTTTTATTTCCCCACTAATCCATGGTGTTTCAATATAAATTTTTGCTGTTTTACATTTCACTATTCCTCCATTTCCCATTCTAATTTCTTCTATGCCATCTAATACTTGTTCTTCCTTTACTAATTTTGAATCCAGAATAATACATGTACAGCCACTATCTCTCAAGCACATTACTTTCCTACCATCTACATAACAAGGATAAAAAATTAACTCTCCCTTGCCCTCCATCATGTTACAGTTAAGTATGTTGTTAAAGGAGTGTCTTTGACTTGATCTACCCCTATTTTCTTGTTTTCTAATGGGACTAGTGTTTGGTGATTGTCTTTTAGTGTTATATTTGTTTTGTCTTTTATTAAAATATTTGTTTCTATCCCCATAGTTGTAATACTGTCTGTTTCTGTTTTGATAACTGTCAGTATGCTGTTTCCTAAACCAACAAGTATGCTTGTCGTGTCCTATCTTGTGACAAATTTGACATGGATTATTAAATCTAGGAGGTAAGCTACTAAATCTTTTCCTGGTAACACTATTCTTCATGAGATTAAATTTATTTTGTGTTGAACTAAACATTGGAGTATTTACATGACTATCCCTAAAATCTGACATGGCGGAAATTAACTCTATCTTCTTATGAACTTTTCTTTGTTTTATGAATGTGAATAGTTCTGATGTACAAAGTGTAAGTACTTTGTCCACCAGAAGTAGCTCTTTTATTTCAATCACACTATTTTCGTCTATTCCAGACATCTTTATCCAATTGTTCAAATTGGCCTCTAAATTATTAATATATGCCTGAGGATGTTCATTAGAACCTAATGTACTGTTATGAAATAAATTTCTATAGTAGTCTTCTGTTTTGTTGAAATGATCTAAGAGTTGTTTCTTTATTTCACTGTAATCTGATGTGTCACTGTCTCTAATGTTATTTAAAGCTTTTAGTGCATCCTCAGTGACTGATTGGTATAAATAGTTTTTCCATTCTGATTTGTATATGTTATTTAGTTTAAATTGCATTTCCATATTATGGAAAAATTGGTCTATTTCACCAGATTTACCAGAAAAAGGTTGTATTTTTATTTTATGTTTATATGTTTTTTGATTCTCTTGTTTTACTATAATATTCTGACTTTGCGATTCTAGTTCTAATCTTTTAAGTTGTAAGTCTCTTTCAATTTCCATCTGTATTTTTTCTCTTTGTAAAGCTATTTCTTGTTTTATTTTGTCTTCTTCTATTCTAATTTTTTCTGCTTCTATTTTCTTTTTGTCTGCTCGATTTTCTGCTTCTATTTTATCTTCTTTATCCTTATCTATTCTCTCTGTAACAAATTCGGTTAATTTTTCACCTGTCAAACCCAACAGTTTGCCTTGTCCAACATAGTATTCAAATGATACTAGTTGCTCAGCCATTCTAAAATTTATTTATTTTTCTTTATCAAATTATTTATATAATTGATTTCTTAATTTTAATTTTTTTATGCTGTATTGGTTTTTTATTGATATATATATATAGTATATTTCAGTATTCAATATTCTTGTGTCTATATGCAATTTTATGTCAAAATAAATTTAAATTACTGATGTAAAAATATTTCTAATAATAAGTGACAAATGAAAATATACAATAAATAAAATATTTCTAAGCTTAATATACTATTACTAAAAAATGTAAAAAAAAAAATTTTACAGACTAAGTTAATATTATTTAATTAAATTTATAGTTAGACGAGCGAAAACAAATACACAACTTTACAAGATTACTTGTAAAAAAAAAATTACGATACGAATAAAACAATTACTTCTAAACAAATATTTTAAGTAAAATATCTAGATGAAAACAATATATATTTATTTTAATTTAACTAATTTTGCAATTAGAACTTTTCAAAAAGATATTTAACTATATACTAAGGATGTAAAAAAAATTGTTTCTATGCATTACATACTAATATAATAAAATTGACATAGTTTGCAAATAAAACAACAATTATAACTAAATAACATGAAATCACTGCAAAATACCTTGTTACTTCGGACTTCGGATCACAGGTGTAGAGTGCTGTAAAGGGAGTTTCGGAAAGGTTGATGTAAATAGGTAAAGTATAGCTCAGAGTGTAGTCACTTCATGGCTCTCCTGGTACGGTTACGGTCTGCTAGGCTTACAATTCGGTAAGGTCTGCTAATTTTTCGGCTCACCTTCTTTTTCACCCACACGAGGATTTAGTAAAAAGAACTGATGTAAATGTTCTTATGTATTTACTGCTATAGTGATGTTTCAACAGTAGTAAATAATGTAAAAATATAAAGTCCAGAAAATGAAGTAATGTAGGTATAAGTACTGACTGTATATTGGTAGATGAAACAGTCTATAAAGGAAATCAGGAACTTGTAGATCTTGTAAATTACTTCAACACAGTTATGTTCTCTAAGGAACCTTCACAGCTGCCGCCATTCATATATAATATGTTCTTTCTGGAACTTCACCACAGCCACCATTCTATGTCATAGTCAGTTTTTGTGTGTAGATTATTTGTGTGTATAATATATTTTTTTTTTTTGTGGTACTTCTGTTTCTTGTTAGGTGTAAAATCTATTTCAGTCTCTTCGTGGTGTATATGATTCAACTAACTTGACTTGGTGTATATTAAATTATATTTAAAAGACGAACAATATGTAAAAATCACTGAGTAGACTTCTATGTATACATGTACATATATTTATTTGTATATAAAGGAACTTCTTATTCTACATAGTGCAATACAAATGATGTGATAAAATGTATTCTTACACCAACAAGGTCTCATGTGGTCGTCTCAATTATCGTCTGCTCTAACTAATAATAATATCACTTCCGCTAAACTAGGTGGCCAGATAATTCAAACCATCTCTGTGCCAAATAACATTATTCTAGCCTAAACTGATTATTACATTACGCCTCTGGTTGTTAATCTCAAATAATACTTAATGAATTGTTAGTTGACAACTTTAATCATGGTTGATAATCTCAAATAATACTTAATGAATTGTTAGTTGACAACTTTAATCATGGTTGATAATCTCCAATAATACTTAATGAATTGTTAGCTGACAACTTTAATCATGGTTAATAATCTCATATTTTTTAGACCGTGTTTACGAAGATGTAGAATTAAAATTTAGTCTCATTAAATCAAATGAGCCACAGACAAAACTTTATTCATGTGAAAACGATATCGAAATTGAAGGTATGTGACAATTTTTTTTATTCTTGTACGAAATTTGCAATATGCTTTTTAATTGCTAAATTTGTGAAGTAAGTACATAAATCTGTATATATTATCTATCTATCTGTATATCTATTTACCTTTGTATCTACCTATCTCTCAATCCATTCGTCCATCCATTCTTCCATCCACACAATCAATCCCATTCCTTCGCATCCATAGTAAGTATTACATGCTTGTAACACATATTCCCGTCACCATGTAACGAATATTGAGGCGTGCTATCATACAACAAATACGTTATGATAAAGAAGAGCAATCGATGTGATTCATGGCTAATAACACAATATGAAATAAGATAAATATTCCAGTTGTTATCCAATATGTAAGAATACAACTGCCATACAAACAACAATTCAATTATTTAGAAAATGAATAATCACATATATTAAACTTATCACAATTATCATATAAAACAATATCATTTAACAAAGATTATCTCAATGACTTAATCTATCATTTTCTGACTCTCCTCTTTCTTATGAATATAACCATGTGATTCTCTTCTATGTGACTCTCTTTTTGTGACTATTTTTATGTGACTCTCCTCTCCACCCACAAACTCCCTCTTACATATCTTGCTTACATAGCCACTTGAACTCTCTACAAATATCTACAATCGAATACTTAGCCGATCATAATAACTTTGAATACAATTCACGAAGTTCAGAAACGACTAGACCCTACACTATGACAATGCTGCTGTTTTATAGTTAATACTGGCTCAGAAGTTGTATAATTAGTGTGATACAAAAAGTCTTTTTTTTTTTAAGTTTATGTTAAATATAAAAAAGCCGGTTGTATTAAAAAAAAAGATAAAGAACTCTTTAATTTATTGTAGGGAGCGACCGATAATCGGATCTGTATCAGTATCGGACCGATATTGGCACTATGGGTAAACTATCAGACCGGCAGTTTTTTTGGCTGGCGATACATTTTTATTTCACAAATCTAGTAACACTTAACTGGTTTTGGTTTACAGAGTTAAAGTTTACTTATATACTTCCAGTTAACTGTTCACCTTAGTGAAGTGATTTACTGAAATAATTAAGTGTTTTTATTTTTCAAACTTTTTTTAAAATCTGCTACGAGTAAATTCAATAAAAATTACAAAGATTAACGAAGAAAATTATTGTAATTTCATCACAACTTTCACAAGTTAGTGAAGTTACAATAACAATTAACACACTTTTAATTTTTTAGTTTGACATTAATTATTTACAACTTTATCTTGCTTTTATGTTTGTGTACAAGTAAAAAGTAAAAACAACAAATTGTTTGTTATAAGTTTAATTTTAAACAATAAACATACAGATTTCTGAGATTATGCAGGCATGGTTTGTGTTTCTGACTTCGGTCTTCCGGTCTGTCTTTTCAAAACTTTTGTTCTTCTAATCTTTTTCATCTGCAAGACACCCTTTCATTAATAGCAAAATATCGGTATCGGTATCTGCAAAAATGCTGGGGAAAAATATGGGTATCAGACTATCGGTAAAAAGGCATATTGGTCGCTCCCTAATTTATTGAACATAAGTAACAATGTTCATTCTTTAGAAACATGAATTATAACCCTACCGACTCTTAAAAGCGGAATTTTAACTTTGAAAATATATGGTATCATCAATGCCTTCCATTAGACAAACTCAGGATCAAAGACTGTGTTTGTTTAGACTGATACAAAACACAGATAAACAATCTTGTTTACAGTCAGTTTTATAAATTCGGGTAGGGTTTACTACAATAAATATTTACTAATAAGCCATATTATACTTCACAATACGCTGCCTACATGAATAATTCCGGTATTAATGGTGGCGAGGCTGAAATTGTAGCGATGTCTCAAATACTTCCCGCCACTATCACTATTCACTTCCGAGAACGTCCGCATGACCCTCCTCGAATTTACAATCCGGTCAACGTCTCTCCATATCCCTGATATTTAGCGGTCCTTTGGATCATGGCCATTACGAAGTTCTCTTGCCTGTCACAAACACACCTGATGACCTTATGGTGCCATTTGTTACGCCGGATTTTCATTGCAACATTTCCTCAAAAACAGTTCACACGAAAACAAATCTCAAGGCACATTAAAAAAAAAACTCCAGTGAATAAACGCATTCCACGCAGGAATTTAAATGCACCATTTGTTCAAAAGCCTTCTGACTCCAGGGATATTTTAACAAACATTTAAAAACACACTCCACTGAACGAATGATGCAATGTGACCATTGCCAGCAATGCTTCAAAACAACTCGCACTCTCAAGAAGCACTTACAAAATAAACATGTACATGTACATTCAACAACATTTCTTTAAAGCACTTGCGACACTTTAACGCACGCAGATATCTTACTAGCCATTTGAAAACACAATCCCTGACGAAATCCTTCCAGTGTCAATACTGCACTGAAACGTTTACAACATCATCTCTTCTCAACAATCATACAAAAACACACCCCCATGACACATTCTTTGAGTGTGTACATTGTAAATGTTCTTTCAAACAGTCGCGCAATCCACATGCACATTCACTGCATTCAATTTTCCGCTGCGTTTCAAGAACACACTGCCATTCCCATGGAGGAACATAACATTGGACTACCTACCACACTATGTACTTCTTGCAAAGCTCTTCATTGGCCATCAGAGGTAAACAAATCTGGACATTATACTAAGTGTTGTCATAACGGCAAAGTGTCTTTGCCATCACTATCTCAAACTCCTCCTTTATTGCAAAATCTATTAAGTGGCGAGAATCCACTGTCCCAACAATTTTTTGATCAGGGAATACAACTCTGCTTTAGCTTTCACATCAATGGTCGCCAACATCTTTCAACCACCAGGCCATGGACCGTATGCTTTTCGAATCCACGGTCAAATTTATCATCAAGTCTCTCTTTTTTATACCAATCCTAACACGCCCCCCCTCCCCCCGATACGGTAACTAGACAAAATGATACGACATGCAAATGCACGACATTATCACCAATAGTAACCCTGTTGCTACTGTTCGAATGGTATTCATGGAAAATCCAACTCTGGATATGAGAAGCTGCAACGCGCCATCCTGTCAAACTGATGCTGCTGCTGCCTTTGTAGGGGAAGACGGGTAACCTCCTGCACAACGCGATATTTGCATATAGGCAAGGGGAGATGCTTGAAAGCGTATCTCTGTACTCAATATGAAAGTGACCCCATGGTTTATCCACTGCTATTCGCTTACGGAGATCCAGGCTAGCACATACTATTAATTAACCCATGTTGAAGAAAAGCAAACAGAACCCGAGTCACACAACTCCAATTTTATGCTTACAGGTTTGCCATGAGATCTGCATTCAGCATCTAGAATTCCAGCGGCAATCTCTGACAGCAATATGCCGTCCACGCATATGTCAGAATAGAAGGCGCGCGTTTACATTACCTACGCTCCTATCAACAAGATTTGCGCGTAGAACAATACAAGGGACTGATGAATGCTATCGCTGCGAAAGCACAAGACAATTATCTTTGCCCTGGACAGTTAATCATTCTTCCCTCTACGTTTCAATGCAGTCCACGGTACATGCAACAGAACTATCAAGACGCGATGGCAATTGTCCGCAAACGTGGAAAGCCTGACTTATTCCTAACATTCACCTGCATCCCTGCTTTGCCAGAAATCTCTAACGCCATTTCCCATCATAAGCTACCAGAACACAGACATGATGTCTTTGCCAGCGTTTTTCATATCAAACTGCGGGAGTTACTAACTGACATTCTGGAGAGGAATATTTTCGGCAATGTAGTCGCATAAATTTTCGTCATTGAGTTTCAAAAACCAGGCTTGCTTCATTGCCATATGTTACTGACACTTGATTCACAGTACAAAATAAGAACCAAAGATGACATAGACAAATATGTCTGCGCTGAGCTTCCTAATCCCGAAATACACCCTCGACTTTTCCTTATTGCCACTAGATGCATGGTACATAGTCCGTGTGGCACGTTCAACGCCAACTCAGCTTGCAAGAAATTCGGCAAGTGCACATTCCCCAGATATCCCTGTCTTCATAAGATTTAAATTTGCCTTTTACTTTTACGCGCAGACAATTCCCTGTTAAATTATCCTTTGCCATGACGATTAATAGGACAAAACGTTCAAAACGATATGCCTGTATCTTCCAAAACCTGTTTTCAGTCATGGACATTTGTATGTTGCTCTCTCCAGAGTTCCTTCTTTGCATTGACTCACAGTCGTTTGACCAAACCTACCCCATTAGGACAACTGTGTCTTTCAGGAAGTCTTAACCCGTCGGCTATAGATGTTTAAAAAGTTTCAAAATAAATTTCGCTTTACAGAAAACATACTTCGCTTTGTCATTGTGTCAGTATCAAAGATTGTGTCAGTATCTTTCCCCGCGGTTCGACTAGTTAATATTAAACTCTTTAATTTATTCAGATTGCCACTACGTCTACCCTGGTGATGATCATGAATTACTTCCTTACAACGACACCTCAATAGACATAGAATGTAATGAAATGTGCAATATCGGCGAAGGTATAATGATTTCTGTTACATATTTTGTTTTGCCATATATTGTTATGTTATATTAATATTACTTGAATTACATTGTGTGTTTCATCTTTTTTTCCGCAAATTCCATCTTTACTATAATTAATTTAAATTATCTTTAATTAATTTTTATATTGTAATTATTGTTCAAATTTTAATTATTATTAATATTTTATCGTTATGAAAAAAAATAACTATCATGAAATTGTTCATCACAGAATAACCTTTGGCATAAGCGTTATGTTATATTGCAGGCGGAAACAAAACTAGAAAGCTGTTATTGCCTCGTGGTGTGTATCGAAATACCTATGATATTCCACTGATAACAGAGGAATACACAGCTAGACTTGGACATTATCAGGCTGTGCGACATTGTGTAGATCGCTATTACTCACTGTGTGACTACGTCTTTGATCACGGAACTATGAAACGATTGCAGCGGGCACACACGAGTGGGAAAAGTATGTACATAAATAAATATATAAATAAATAAATATTGTAGCTGTTTGAGTTGCTTTGTAAGCAATATATGTAAGAGGAAATTTGTGGGTGCCAAACGTTGGCACTAGCATCAGCATATGTATATTTTTTTTAATGAAGACGATGAAAAAATGTTAACCTGTAGATCACTGTCGTCATCATTTTTCGTTGGCAAGGATTAGCGTGGCTTAAAAAAAATTCTAACGTTGTTTATCGTGCCTTCTTGTCTATTTCATTCTTCAATGATTTTAACAGCTAACTGTTCAGTTAATTCCTCGAGAAACAATACTGCTACTTTTGACATCATGATCGTTTTCAGGGAGGATGGTTAATCCTTGTTCGAAATAAGAAAAATCTTTCGACAAATTTTTTGATGTTAGCTGTTTGGATACACCAGGCTATGCCTCTATTAATCAAGTGCCGGCTCTGCTTGCAACTGAATAAGTTCCTCGTATGAAAGTGGTTCATTATCAGCTTCAAGTAGATCAAGCACGTCACGTTCGATCAAACCTTCCAAGCCGAGATCTTCCACTAGATCCTAAATATTTTGCCTAATTTCAGGAATAAAATTAACATTTGGGGGCCCCTGCAATTTGACATTTGACACCATGACATGAGATAATTTACTTTATATTTAATGTAAAAATCTTGGGGCCCCCTCAAGCTAAGACCCGGGGCGGGGGACATTTGAATTTGGATCCCCTCCCCCACTTTAGATACGCTTCTGTCTGCATCAGAGCTTTTTACACATTATGGCTATTTTTTTCTACATGATTCGTTGTTGTTAATTTTAATTCCTTCCATCATTCACGGATGCCGTTATAGCGAAACATTTTAGGCCGTAAATCGAAAACGTGCCTGAATTGAAGAAAGCGAAGAAAGCCGTTATAGCGAAATGCCGTATTAAGAGCGGCCGTGTAGCGAGGTATGAGTGTATATGGGATAGGAAATCAAAATGTACATTAATTGTAAAACATGCCAGTGTTGTAAATCTTTCATTTTTATTTGTGCTTTCGCTGTATGGTTTGTCGTAAGTTTCCATAGAGCATTAATGTTTAAGGCAGTCTGAGGAGTATTAACATTATATCGCTAATAAGAAATATATTGCTAATAAACTAAATAGCTCAACAGTTCAATATATATATATATATATATATATATATATATATATATATATATATATGTTGTGTGACTTATGTTACTTTTTTATATACAGATGGTTTGGTTAGATCAAATTCATGGCCTCAATTAAAAGAAAGTTACAATCAAGAAGACTTCAAAACTCCAGTTGATATTTTGTACAACCAAGAAGACTACATAACTCCATTTGATGATTTTTACAACCAAGTCAAGGAAAAATCTTCGTATGTTGACTTATGTGACACATCGGAAAATAGTTTTGACAATGTCTCTCTACATGAATACCCCAATCCTATCGGCATAGTCTACATTGAAAAAGATGAAACAATTATTCCTGCGTTGATTCCCCATTAAATGATATCAATCATGACACGAGTGATGCTAATGATCTGACTGAATATATTTCTCAGTTTAACAATGCCTGTTCTCCCAACAATAATGACTATATGTGTATTGATTTATGTGACAACTGAAGTGGCAATTGAATTATGCTATTTTTATTTACATGTTAGAAACTTCTTATGGATTGGTCAATTAGAGTAGATGGAACGTTAGATGAATTGAGAAAACAGTATTGTTTAAACACACATGTCATATTATATATGAATATACAAGTTATAAAAGTCGGGAACAAATACTAATTATTGTCATATTAACTTAAATAGGACCAAAAACTACGATATTTAAAACAGACGGCTATGAAAAAGAGGAATCCTTTCACATTATACGATATATGTTTTTTTTTTTAATCAAAATTTACATTAATTGTAAAACATGCCTGTTTTGTAAATTTCTCATTTTTATTTGTGCTTTCGCTGTATGGATTGTTGTAAGTTTCCATAGAACATTAATATTTAAGATTGTCTGAGGAAGCTTAACATTATCGCTAATAAGAAATATATCGCTAAAGAGTACATAGTTCAACAGTTCATATATATATATATATATATATATATATATATATGTGTGTGTGTGTCAGCATGGCTAAGTTTATGTGTAGGTCAGTTGTAGGTATATAATTTATACTTGCTTCTGCTTCTGGTAGGTGTATATATAATTCAGTCTCTTCGGAGTATATGATTTAACTAACTTGACTTGAGCGTGTATAAAATTATATTATTAAATGTCCACATGTATGAGACGAATCACATATAAAAATCACTAAGTAGCCTTGGTTGTATATATATATATATATATATATATATATATGTATATATATATATATATATATATATATATATATATATGTTTATTTATTCATTCCGTTTGTTACGACTCTTTAAAATTCTGTTTGTAAAACCAAAACAACACTCAGGCTGGCGTGGGTTCCAAGAGTTTACTAATATCTATAAAAACAACAACAACGGCAACATGGCCACTCTCTTGCCGGCTTCTTACGTCACTGTCTCTACTGCGACATCGCGTTCACTCCGTAGACTGTACGGTGCGCACCGGGTGGGTCGTAACACTATTCATAAAACAAATATATGGTACAAAAAGATGTGAGATGAAGATTCAAGTCCGTATGCTTGTCTCTACCAAAATCTAACGTCTGTTATTTTTCGTCTGATCTAAGCTTATATTTTTTACTTCCGCTACTAATTGGCCAGATAATTAAAACCATCTCTGTGCCAACTGTACATTCTCTAGCCTAATCTGATTATTACAATATATATATATATATATATATATATATATATATATATATATATATATATATATTAGTGTTTCTGTATCAGATTTTATATTCTCAATTCTGACAGTTTTACAATATATTTCTAATATTGTATTTTACTGGGATAAATATTTGTCTTTTACATTAAATGCTATTTACTTAATAGTATTTGATTACATTACTGCCTATTTACAAGTAATATATATATATATATATATATATATATATATATATATATATATATATATATATTAGTGTACCTGACTTTAAGTTGGGAGTAAAGGCGGCTGGGCGTGGTGCTAACCACACAATCCCTTTATATGCCGAGTTATAGAAACAGATGAATTCTACACTTCATCTGCCCCGATGACCCATTAGGGTTAAGGGAACTTTACTTTACTTATATTGTAGTATAAAATATCTTGGTTATTAAACCCAAGACAATATTACTGGTTTTAAAACAAATTCATTCAGAATAATTATAGTTTTTTAATGGTTTCATTCTGACTGTTTTTGTTAATATTTACTCCATTGCTATTCCCACACTTATTTTACTATTATGTACAATAATGACTGTTAAAAAAATGACAATGTCTTCTAAGAGCTAAGAACTTAAACGGCCTTTCTGAAAATGTAATATCAAACAGAGTCAAGAATTGAGATCTGTGAACATAAGTTTTTTTTGTCTTTGTCATTGATTTTAGTTTTTAGTTCCATCTGGAATTATTGATAAAATAATAAGTCGTGAGCCTTATGTTTTTCATTTAAAATTAAGATCTTTATGGTTGTTATTGGGCGCTGAAAACATTTTGTACATCACGAACTCATCATTTAACTTTCCTTTGTATGTCACTACAAGTCCCAAATTTCGTCAGACGTTTAAAACTTTGTTTTCAATAAAAAGCGGTGTGTGTGTAGGGGTGAGGGGAGAGGAGATCGTTGACGAATTTTATAACGCAAAAACTGTGACACTTTCAGCAGCCCTCCCTTATCTGAAAGTTCTATAAAACAAAGTTCGTGACCACCCCAATTATATTAAGAAATTCTAACACCCTACCCCCTACCTCCCGTCTATCGATTACAAGAAATATCAAGAAAACATCGTAAATAAATATTTTATTCATTGCAATAAAAAAGAAACATTGTAAAACAAACTTTTTGGCTAGTGAAGTTATTGTGAATAGGCAAACTAAGTAAGCGTATACAGCGACCGACATCTTTTAATGAATTTGAACTGATTTAGTTGAGATTTATACTTCTTTTGATAGTTATTGACTTAATAAAAACTGTTTATTATTTTTATTTGTTATCCATAAGATATTGTGTATTATTTTTTTATTTTCACACAATATTTTCCCCCATTGCCACTTTGACATAGGCCGGACGCACCCAGCCAATGCTCATATTGGCCAACCAATGTAAGACATTGGCCTGTTTAGCTAAAATGTGTGCTATTGGCCGCCTAGCAGACATTGGCTGTAAAATATACATACACGCAATGTGTTTTATGTATGTTAATAATTTCATCATCTGCTTTTTATAGCAATTAGTTTCTATCATTATTTTCTGCAACATAATGATTATTTTTTTAATTAAAATTATCCGCTACACTGAAACATCCTAGATTCGCTTGTCTATATATTTTTAATTTTGTATTCATCTTTTATGCTTTTTGTTTTCCATTTCATGTGTCAAGAATCGTCATAAAATTTAGAATTTAAGTTCTAGCCGTGCTAATAACATTTATTTTAGTTTTAATAGCCCAGCATGTTGTATATATAATCTTAGTTATTATACCCTAGATAATGTTACTTTTATATCAGTTTTTTAAACATAATTCTTTTCAAAATAATTATAGTTTTTTCTTTTTAGTTTCTATCTAAGTATTTTTGTTAAATTTTACTCATTGCTATTCCTACACTTATTGTACTATTATGTACAATTAGGCTATGACTACTATAAAAATGGCAAGTTCTTCCAAAAACTTACAAGGCCTTTCTGAATATTTAAAGTCAAAAAGAGTCAAAATAATTGCTATCTGTGATGGTAAGTTTATTTTTGTCTATGCCGTTGATATTTTAAGTTTAGTTCCTTCTGGAACTATATTTTTACCATCGACCCCCTAATGTACTTTTACCTTCGACCCCAAAATGTACTTTTACCTACGACTCCTTTAGTGCTGTCAAACACATAAGACACTTTTCTTTGCAAATGTTTGCATATTATGTAGTTACTAGCCCCCTCACCCCCTCGCTTCCCAATGACGTACCATACAAACGCACCTAGTCTCTGTAGTGTTATAGTAAAAGTAAATCTTAATTTTATTTGTTTTTAGATTTAATCGGTTCAACGACATAAAGCCAAAGACAATGATTAGAAAATATACTGGAGTTAACAATGAGACAATCAATCAAGAAAGTTTGCTGGATCTCAGTGATGAAATGTATACACATACAGCCATGGACATCATCATAACTGTGTTGTTGCCACCTTATTGGGTTTGATGGGTATCGTTGGAAATATGAATATGTTGGTATTATCTCAACACAGTATGAGCGATACAACAAACTTGATTTTGTTGTATCTTTCTGTATCAGATCTTATATTTTCAATTTTGACTGTTTTACAGCATGTTGCTAATATTGTATATTACTAGGATAAATATTTGTATATTACATTAGCTGCAGTTTACTATACAGTGTTTGATTATTTTAAACTTGTGTGCTTATTTACAAGCACGTATTTTGTGACAATGTTATCTGTAGAGAGAATGATAGCTGTTTGTTTTCCATTTCATGTGTCAAAAATCGTCACAAAATTTAGAACTAAAGTTCTTTCCATGCTAATAACATTTATTTTAGCAGGTTTTTTAGCCCATTTATTAGTATGACAACTTAATTATACTGAAGTTAATGTCATTTTATAAAAGCTTTTAAAACGGAGTTCTTTCAGAATAATTCTAACTTTCTTATGGGTTTTTATCTGACTATTTTTGTAAATATTTACTCCATGGCTATTCCCACTCTTATTGTACTATTGTGTACAATAATGACTGTTAAAAAATAGCAAGTTCTTCAAAAAACTTAAAATGCCTGTCTGAAAATGTAATATTAAAAAGTCGAGTTGAAATTTGTGAAGACATGTTTATTTTTGTCTATGTCGTTGATATTTCTGGTTGAGTTCCATCAGGACTATTGAAACAATCTTTCTCAGGATCGTACAGTTTTCGTTTAAAAGACAGATCTATATGGCTATTAATTGATGCTGAAAACATTTTGTACATCATAAACTCTTCTTTATTTCCTTCTTTACGTCTCTACAAGTCCAAAATTTCGTCAGACGTTTAAAAATTTGATTTGAATAAAAATAGAGATGGGGGGGTGGGGTTTGTGGAGGGGGGTAAGTAGGCCGTTGACAAACTAAATAACTAAAAAATGTGGACATTTTTCCCACCCCGTCATTATAAATTTTATAATAGGTTTCAGGGAACTTCCCCCACAATTAATTACTACAATATCCCCCCCCCGCCCGGGTTGTGAGAATCTTTCGATAACAAACTTATAGTGACAATATCGTAAGTAAGTTATTTTATTTATGCCATACAAAAACGATAATAAGTTGGTATTTTTTCCATTGAATAATGATTTTGATAAAATTTGTTTATACCTAATCTTGTTGAAAATTAATGAGAACAAAATAGTATTCAGTTTCATTAGTAAAAAAACAACACCATTGGTGAAAATTTAACCTAAATTATAATAAATAAAGATAGTTTTTAATGCTACGTGTTATAATATATATATATATATATATATATATATATATATATATATATATATATATATATATAATGCCCACATAACCACATATATATTCAGACATGTTTGATCTATTAATGTGACACTCAATATATAGGCAAAAAACAAACGTTCTATATCTTTTCGTTGACCAACCCATTTTCTTTCCTATTGTAAAAGAAAATTTATTAATTGTGCCAATTTTCTTTTTATTGTATCATATTTTACTGCTAGTTTAAAGTCTTCAAGTCTAATGTAGGGTTTCGTAATTCTCAGTATTTTGATAATTCTGTCTGGTAGTGACATAAACCGTAATCATTTATGGATCCTGGGATAAAATATGTCCTTTTTAAAAATAAGTTTATCTAAAAGAACAAATTTTATTTACGTATTTTACAGTGTTTATTTTAGTTGTATACAATCTCTGAAATCTCAATAAGAAAAAACAGGGTCAGTTCATAACGATGCATCATCTTTATTTTTTTTACCTTATTTATTATACTAGTAGTTGACATACCAACTAATAATATTATACTTTAAAAGACTGCTCAATAAAGTTGCATCACAACAGCAAGACAAAGTGTTATTATTTTTCACTTTTAAATATCGATACGTGTGAAAGAGCAATTCGACGTGTGAATCTAAAGATTTCTTCTTATTTATTAATTGCTATTTACTTAATAAAAAACTTATTTAGTCCAGCATATTGTATTCATGCATAGTTTTATGTAATAGTGATGTTAATTTATGTAAATATTTGTATAATCTAAAGAACTTTTTAAATTTACTTTTTAGTTTATTAAATAAAAATGGTCATTTTTAACATGTTTTTTTTTAAACCTAAGCTTTTATGTCTTAAAACATTTTTTGTTGAAAACTTAATTGTTTTTTTTTTTTGCTAAACTACATATTACTAAATATAAAAAAAAATAATTAGTATTAAATCCCGTTGTGTGCTCTTATACAAACTTAAGACAGAGAAGATTATATCATTATTTTTCGGTCTTCTTAATTATTTTTTAACTTCTTGGGCTTATTTATGTGAGGTGGGAGGGGGTGGAGAACTCGATCAATTTAATGGGGGTGGGGCGGTAAACATTTTAAACAACAATTAAATTTAAATTAGAATTAATAAAGTTGTGTAAAACTTCATTTAAGTGAATATTGTTTAGTAATCTTACGTTACTTATTTTTAATTTCGATCTTATTTAATGCTATTGGGTTGCTTTCAACTTTTTATAAATTACTTTTTTTTTCTTTAAATCGCAATATTAGTATCGTGTTGCTTAACAAATTATATTTTAGGTATTAAAGAATTACTTTATGAAAATATACTTATATATAACACTACCAGTAAAAAACTAGATTATTTGTTTACTTTTTTTAATTATTATTAGTTAAAAATCAATAAAAATAAAGCACAAAGAAATCATGTTGAAACAGTCATAACTATATATATATTAGGGAAGTGATTTATTTTTTAATCTAATAACTCAAAATGGTTACCAAATGGTCTAAGTAGTTAAGGCCTAACATATCTTTTATGTAGTGTAACGTTTACCGGTGCTAAAGGCCTTCAAATTTAAAGGATACAAACTTTAAAACATTATAACAATTTTGAATGAAATCAACATCTAAATAGAGATATTCATAATGTTTTGTGCAAATATGAACTGCTGAACTAAATTATGTTTATGAATTAACAATTTAACAATTACAATAAGTCATGATCGTCGATTTTCTTAAGGCAGGAGACAAATAACGTGACAGGAAGATGGTCTTCCACAAGTGCCTGTCACCATCTTTGCACGACGGTTTTGTTTTAATGTCAAACGCAATAGGGCCATAAACCCTCACAATATAAGTTTTATCGCTGGAGACAAATAA
Organism: Bulinus truncatus; assembly: GCA_021962125.1. NCBI lineage: Eukaryota > Metazoa > Mollusca > Gastropoda > Planorbidae > Bulinus > Bulinus truncatus. The sequence goes on from JAGDYQ010000011.1 coordinate 1,504,106, forward strand.
TCCAATACAAAAGTTTTTCCCAAGGTGTGACGGTTCGCAAATAAGGGGGTATGGAATTGGGTATCCAATAGGTATATGACTTCAGAACAACACTTGTATGGCATACCATCAACAGATGACTTTTTATTGTAGAAACACAAAACCATATAAAATTTTGTAAAAAAATTGAAAAATGTCACCCACCAAACATTTTGAAGTTTTAGAAAAATTGACATTTGTTAATAATTTCAAGTATTATTTCATAAACTTTTATGTGTAAAAATAAAACATAAATTCAGTTTCTCTGGTGAGTGCCAAGGGGAATAATCTTGCAGAACTTTTATTGCTCTTTCTGCACAAACATTGCTACGTGGAGTGAGTATTAGAGATGGACTTTGAGACCAATGAGTTCGAAGACAGCGCAACCCTTTTGGATAATCATTAACATCATGCAGCTTTGTAATGATGATCACTAAACCAGGCATCACTCCATTGTCCACAGATATATTCACACAATTCCTGAAGGTTATTTCGTTCATCAGGCAATAGTTTGAAAGCCAACAATGCATAAAATGCTCAAGAGTTCCATCGGGTATTGCTGAGGCTAGGCAGTGCGCTAAAATTAACTTTTGGCATTTGTTGAGAACTGTTGAGGACCCCTTTGAGGGTATCCTTGGCTTGTTGCTAAGACTACGAGGACTGACTCAATGATGACTCGTATTTGTATTTGTGTTTCTACCACACACAGTCTCACCAACAAATAAACGTATAACAAGTGACGAATAATCAATCCAACAAGGGTGTACAGCGAAACAATATATTTATTATACAAAGGCACCAGTCCGTAACAGGGATCTGGTGACTTATCATAAGCAAAGATAATTCAAACTGCAGCAAATAATCCAATATAACATGAATGAATGGAACAAGGACGTTATCACTAGTTAACTCTCTCTCTCTCTCTCTCTCTCTATCGCTCACCCAGAGCCACACAAGTCGACTGCTATCACTCAGTCGGATTGCGACCGGTCACCCTCGGACCCCTCGGTCGAATCGCTATAAATCTACCTTACATTATTCAAACACTTTCTTCCACGTGACCCTTAGCCAATCAAATATAATCTCGGTTTCTTTCAAACTTTCAAATTAGGGGGTGGAGCCTAGATGGGAGGGGGGAGAAGTACGTCGTATAGACAAAGACCATAGTAACTGGACATCCATCCCTTTGTCGGCAATTGACCAGGGCGAATCCCGCGAGGAATGTAACTGTTTCTGTTAACTGCTACTTTGGTTCGTCGGCGGAGATTCCGCCGGACACCTGGTCTATGACGCAATTACGGGGGTGGGGAAAAAAAAGGTGGGGGACTTGGGAACGGGAACGTATATTATTATACATGGTATAATGTACACCTTAACGTTAGTAATACTATTAAGTTAGGGGTTGGAGTAAGGGGATGGTTTCGACATATTAGTCACAACCCGTGACATCACCCCCCAACTCAATCGAAACTATAGGGGTGACGACACCGTAGTAGGTGAGGCCATTACATAACATAAACCAATTATAATTAAAAAAATCGAGTCCCTTCCATATGTTGGGACTAGAACAATGGGCGAATTAACCCGGGGTTATACTTTAACATATGTGCCTGTAACTATCTCTATATAAAAATGCCCAAAACAGATGCAGGGCCACATTGGAATGACACAAAAAGAAAACTTATTTTAGTAACCCGACCACAACATACTGGATAGGGCCAGTGGGTAAAAACATACATACTTAAATAACCCAAAAATAAAACAGACCAATTATAGCGGCGTATAGCCGGACATATGGTCATGCCAAAACAAGTTGGTCCAGAGATAAATAAAAAGAAAATAGTGAACACCCTTTCTTCCGAAAGGTGGCACTTAAAACAAAATTAATTGTATCAGTAAGCCTACATAGGCGGTTACTGGATACGAAATAGGGTAAGCAAGATAGTCTCCCTTTAAAGGGATGACTTTACATTGATAGATACAACAGCGTTACAATATTGAACCTGAAATAGAGAGGAAACCATGCATAAATGAATATAATAAATGACATAACTGCAATCGTACGACATTCGCTCACTCTAGGCAAGCCATCTAATAACCCTTCTAAGAGTGGCCCTTTGTGAGTGAGCTCAAACCGACATGCAGCTGTCGACGAGGTTTGCTGGGCACCGACTCATCAGATCTGCCCCCACGCCCAACATGTCCCGTTTACACGGGGGGATATATATTCTAGCTTTATTAGGGCCCGACTCCTCCCCATTTGGAAAATTTCCGTGGTTTACGCATAGTTCATGGTTTACACTCTCGGCTTTGCAACGAAAATTAAAAGGGCGCGCCCCTACAGGGCCGCCTAAACAAACAATCACTCATGACAACAGCATGCACAGACATTTCTTCCTTTGTTGTATAACAGACCCCCTTGGGTTTCACCTATATCAAAACCCTTCAGTTTGCTGGAATAGTTGAGCCAGCCACTCATTCACTTAAGGGACCCGTCAGGACGACTATACATGCATCTAGTCCGGTGTCCGCCTAATCAATGAGGCCCGCCTGCCCGTAGCGCACAACCTCTTAGCGTTCACAAGGAATGAGTATGCCGAGCCTCCATACAACCTTACTTCCCTACACATCAAACCTGGTCCACTCAATCATTTGAATAATTCTACGCTGGCCGCACCAGACGAGGCGTTCTACTGCGCGGTTTCGAGGGCCCCCTGGGCTCCTCTAGTCCCACGCCCAACCCTCGTGTTACCAAAGAGCAGCTGGACCTTAACTATCTAAGGGACATGTAACATGAGGTAGGTGGCATGGCATCAACAACATATAGTCATGGGCCCACCAAATCTATGAATGGTTCTAATGAGGCGCCCTGACGAAAAAGGGGAGGTACACAAAATCAGAAGAAAAGTGCTCACAATCAACATGAGAGCACACTAAATCAAGTAAAAGTACACTAAGTCAAAATAAAAGCACTCCAGATCAAAATGATTACACACAACCAAAACAACAATTAAAATATTCAAACAACAAAGAAGAAGGTATATAAAATTAGAATGACTGTACACACAAAGTCAAAATGAAAATACTCAACCAAATTCAAAATGACTACAGTTTCGAAATACCTTTACGCAGAATCCAAATACATTTATGTTCACCGGTTCTCTGCAACCTAGTATGAACAAACAAATTGGCGCCCCCAGGGCCAATCTCCTGCCGCATGCATATGGCAGCGAGATGCACTGCGCCCCTACGACATTAAAATGCCATGGGCCCTCCCATTATCCAAGAATGGTACTAACGTGGCCCCCTGACAACAACTTAGGCCCCCGACCTCTTTATCTCTTTCATTCTTAGCGCGTTCAGCTTCTGCTTCATGCTTAGCCTCTTCCACCTCTCTATCCCTTTCGCATTTAGCGTGTTTTATGGCAGTGTTAACGTCGCACCCCAAGCCTATGAAGTACTGCACGTACTCCTCCATAGATTTCATGGTTGGTGACGTTAATACGAGCCTAAAATGGGTAACGGTTAACCCAGATAAAGCTCGCCGTGCAGCTTAACACACTGGTCAGAGCACTCACAAATGATCACAATCAAAGAAGTGTATTAAAATGGCTTACCTTGACGCTTCCTCCCTCCTTTCAACAGAATACGAAATATCTTCCACCGTACACAATCTTACACACATGCATAAAGTCTAAATGTTATTTATTCGCCGATAACAGTGCGGCTTTCCCTTTAACTGTCTTGTTGACTTCGTCTGTACTTTCCCTCGGACGATGTGATTAAGCGTGGTACTTACTGCTCCTGTTTCAAAACGGCCGAGTCCACTGAATGACTGGCCTACCGAAGAATTGTGGACTTCTGGTTTTCTGTCCGACGATGTACGTGAGTAAACGTAGCGTTTATCACTCACGTTTTAAACCGGCCTAGTCTAATGAAGAACTGGCCCACTGACGACTTGTGGCAGATATTGAGCCCCCCATGCTCCTCCAATACGCCTTCAAGGATTGCAGCGAGGGTGTTTACATCCATACAAGGTCCGATGGCAAGCTTTATAACATAGCCCGACTCCGTGCAAAGACCAAAGTCACAAAGGTCCTAATCCGCGAGCTGCTCTTTGCTGAAGACGGACTGCAGCAGCTTGTCACCCGCCTCTCCCATGCATGTAAGGAGTTTGGACTGACTATCAGCCTGAAAAAGACGAATGTCATAGCCCAGGGTACAGATACACCCCCAAGCATTGACATCGATGGGCACACCCTAGAGGTCGTCGAGAACTTCACTTACCTCGGGTCCACCATCTCCAGCTCGCTATCCATAGACCCGGAGATCGATTGCAGAATAGCTAGGGCAGCCACATTCATGGCGAGACTAAAGCAACGTGTGTGGGAAAACTCCAGCCTCACCGAAAATACCAGATTGCGCGTCTACCAGGCCTGCATACTTAGTACCCTCCTCTATGGATGCGAGACGTAGACCACTTACGCGAGGCACGAAAAGAAGCTAAACAATTTCCACATGAGGTGCCTGAGACGTATACTGCAGATAAAGTGGCAAGACAAGATCCCCAACACTGGGGTGCTGGAGAGGGCCAACATGAGCAGCTTGTATGCAGTTCTCAGCGAGAGACGCCTCAGATGGCTCGGTCATGTCAAAAGAATGGACGCAGGCCGCACCCCGAAGGACCTACTCTATGGCGAGCTAGTTACCGGCCAGAGGAAAACAGGGCGACTTAAAATGCGCTACAAAGACACCTGCAAAAAGGATATGAAAGAGTGCACCATTAACCCCAACTCCTGGGAGAGCCAAGCAGCCGACCGCCAGTCCTGGAGGCTCGCTGTCCGGCAGGGTTCATTGCGCGCAGCGGCTGAGCGACAGGATAATGCTGCCCTGAAAAGAACAAGACGGGAGCGGAAAAAAGAACAACTACAACAACAACTACAACAACCAACTATTTTCAAGTGTGACAAGTGCGGCAGGGATTGCCAGTAAAAAAATGATGATACAAAATTTCTAGCATCTCGTTATTTTGATCTAATTATAAACGGGTTCATTATACCTCCACCAATACACTACAGTATATAATGTAAACTAGTGAATGAAAGTTTTCTCTTTTTACATCGACCGGGAAGGGAGCAGGAGTTCACTTGTCGAAGGGCTAAATAACCAAAACATCTTCATCATATATTACAAGTGGGGCTTCAGTCGACATACGTGGGGGTGAGGGTATGTGCGAATTGCGGCAGGGTGGGTGTGGTAGATCTACTTAATAAGTGGACGGAAATTAAACTTCAAATGGTGAAATTCTGTTATTTATCGTTTTGGTGAACTTTCCGCATTTAGTCAAATTAACGCATTTTAAGTGTTGCGTTAAAAATTTTAATCGCAAATTTTTTTTGACGCGTTAATCGCAAATTAACGCAGTTTAATCAGCAGCCCTAATAATATTATATGGTTTTCGAATGGGGGGGGGCAAAAAAGCTATTAAAAAGTTGCCTTGCCCCCCCCCCCCACAACGCCTCTGTTAACAACCACGGTTAAAGTTGTCAACTAACAATTCATTAACATTATTTGCGATTATCAACCACCATTAAAGTTGTCAACGAACAATTTATTAAGTATTATGGCAGTGCTATTCTTAGGAATAAGAACAAAAATATATTAACAAAGTCTCGTACCTGTTATTTCGCTTGAAGACTTTTCTATTAAAGAAATATAATTATAACAAATATAAGATATCGATACATAAATGATGTATATAAATTAAGAATACGCAACTTGTATACTGTACAAATAGGATACATAGAACAGATATTTTTTTAATACTTACCCAATTTTATGAGACTGTAAATGGCGATAGCGATGACAAGGCTAACTGACATACAAACTCCAGATTGTATTTTATAGTTTATGTAATCTATGAATATATATATATATATATATATATATATATATATATATATATATATATATATATTGGAGCTGTAGTTCAATTGAAAAACGATCAAAATTAAAGCATAATTAAAAATTTCATTGCAAATTAACGTACATTTAGATCGATACATTATAATACATTTTTATGCATTAAAACTAGTTTGTCTTTATATTCTATCATAACATTGGCCGAATAAACAAGTCATTTTTTTTATAAAGAGTTGTCATTATGTAACGGATCTAATACTAATCATTAGCATATGTGTCAATTGAATTAGTTATTCAGAACAGTTTATTGAAATGTATCAATTAAGTCAAGAAATGCCGGTAATTCTTTTTTAATCAATAGCAAATCAAACCACATGTTTCTTTCCCGAAATCTATTTCCAAACCCATGCCATTTGTCGACCCCTTTTCCTTCCATCCTTGTCATATTTTGCTCCACTTCGCCACCACGTATATCTTGTTCATCCTACCCTCTACAGCTATATCCGCCCCTTCTGCATATATATATATATATATATATATATATATATATATTGTCACATTCTGTGATTTTGTTTAATGAAATCAAGTCCAAGCCTTGACCTTCGTCATCGACTCGGGGGGGGGAGGTAACAAAATAGGATAGACAAAGGCTTTGTATTCCCAGGTGTTCACACTGTGGCCAGTTTGTCTAGCACCCGCTTATCACTGATTGTCACATGGGAAGAGAATGTCTATAGGGGAGATAATCTATGCCCTTGTTGTATTCAAGTGGAGAGGGGTGACAGAGGAGTGTCCCTTTATTGATCACGCGTGAAGGCACGAGTGATGGGTGTGACGTACACGGTCACTGCGATTTGTCAGTGAAGCGGAAGTCTCGGCACGCATGCCAGGAGATCCGATGTGCGTGGCGGAACTTCCGGGGAGTCGAGAATTAGTCAGTCAGCGGCAGACAGCGACTGAGCAGTCGAGCTCGAATTCAAGCCGACGTTGGGAAACCAGGCTGTTGCGTGGCAGAACCTAGATGTTCGACCACCTCAGTCCTGAATTCTTGTGAGAACTACCCACCTCAGGTAATTCTGTTTAATATACTTGATTTAATGTATTAATGTTTCGTAGTAGCCGATTAAGCTACTGCCTTTTTGAGAGCACGCTGATGTCTATTCCTTTGGATGTAAAAAAATATGTGTTGTAATGTATTTTACATTTGAGTTTGTGCTCGATTTCTCGTTGTGTTGTGCGTCCTGTGTAACCACGTGGCTAGGACAAATGTAAATGCTGGCCAGAACTCAGTAGGTGATCATGCCTTTAGACAACGACCGCAGGGACCCCGCAAGGGCTGTACCCACCAAACCGAATGTGAAAATTCGGCCTTGGTGATCCCCGCAAAACCAAAGGTGAATGTCATTATTTCATTAGAACCAGGTCCCAAAAACCTACTATACAAAAGGGGAACAACACGATAATCGGTCAATAAGTTATTACACCCATACCTCGCTTTACGCCACAAAATTTGGCCGCTAATCGAAAAGCCGTATAAGGAATCAATTACTCTAGTACAAATCCAAACAAATTCAGCGAGATCGGTTCCAAGTTTTTTAAAAATGTTACGTGGTTTATGATTCAAAATGTATTTTCTCTTTTTATTTAAATTTTTTAAAATTTCATTTCATTTAAAACTACACAACAAGTGGATACATTTGTACATACAATAATAACAAACTCCAACAATCAACAATAATCTATAAACAAAAATGAAACAATTTCATGTTACATAAAATATGAATATGTATAATTGTTTTTAAATGAAGACGATGAAGAAATGGTAACCTGCAGATTACTGTCGTCATCATTTTCGTTGGTAAAGATTAGCCTGGCTTAAAAAAAAAAATTGTCCAACGTTATTTATCTTGCCTTCTTGTCTATTTCATTCTTCAATGATTTTTTACAGCTAATGGCTGAGTTAATTCCTCGAGAAACAATACTGCTACTTTTGACATCATGATCGTTTTCAAGGAGGATGGTTAATCCTTGTTCGAAAGTAGAAAAATCTTTCGACAAATTTTTTGATGTTAGCTGTTTGGATACACCAGGATATGCATCTATTAATCAAGTGCCGGTTCTGCTTGCAACTGAGATGAGTTCCTCGTATGAAAGTTGTTCCCTATCAGCTTCAAGTAGATCAAGCACGTCACGTTCGTTCAAACCTTTCAAGCCGAGATCTTCCACTAGATCCTAAATATTTTGCCTTTCAGGAATAAAATTAACTTTTGGGGGCCCCTGCATTTTGACATTTGACACCATGACATGAGATCATGTACTTTATATTTAATGTACAAAAAAATGGGGCCCCCCTCAAGCTAATGTCCGGGGCGGGGGACATTTGAATTTGGATCCCCTCCCCCCACCCTAGGTACGCTTCTGTCTGCATCAGAACTTTTTACACATTAAGGCTATTTTTTTTCTTCTACATGATTCGTTGTTGTTAATTTTAATTCCTTCCATCATTCACGGATGCCGTTATAGCGAAACAATTTAGGCCGGAAATCGAAAACGTGCATGAATTTAAGAAAGTGAAGAAAGCCGTTATAGCGAAATGCCGTATAAAGAGCGGCCGTATAGTGAGGTATGAGTGTATATGGGTTAGGACATCAAAATGTACATTAATTGTAAAACATGCCAGTGTTGTAAATCTTTCATTTTTATTTGTGCTTTCGCTGTATGGTTTGTCGTAAGTTTCCTTAGAGCATTAATGTTTAAGATTGTCTCAGGAATATTAACATTATATCGCTAATAAGAAATACATTGCTAATAAATTACATAGCTCAACAGTTCAATATTTATATATATGTTGTGTGACTTATGTTACTTTTTTATATACAGATGGTTTGGTTAGACCAAATTCATGGCCTCAATTAAAAGAAAGTTACAATCAAGAAGACTTCAAAACTCCAGTTGATATTTTGTACAACCAAGAAGACTACAAAACTCCATTTGATGATTTTTACAACCAAGTCAAGGAAAAATCTTCGTATGTTGACTTATGTGACACATCGGAAAATAGTTTTGACAATGTCTCTCTACATGAATACACCAATCCTATAGACATAGTCTACATTGAAAAAGATGAAACCAATTATTCCTGCATTGATTCCCCATTAAATCATGATGCTAATGATCTGACTGAATATATTTCTCAGTTTAACAATGCCTGTTCTCCCAACAATAATGACTATATTTGTATTGATTAATGTGACAACGGAAGTGGCAATTGAATTATGCCATTGTTATTTACATGTTAGAAACATCTTAAGGATTGGTCAATTAGAGTAGATGTAACGTTAGATGAATTGAGAGAACAGTATTGTTTAAACACACATGTTATATTATACATGAATATACAAGTTATAAAAGTCGGGAACAAATACTAATTATTGTAACGCACTGGCTCCACGACCGTCATATGACGGACGATGTATTTTTTTTTTACCGCTTCCGTCAACAATTGCATAGCCGAGCAATTATACATTAAAATGAGAGGTTAGTTTGTGTGGCGCGCTAGTGATGTAGGTTGTACGCTTGGCTGGGACCCAGTTTGGCTAGCGGGTTCGATTCCTGATAGAGACATACATTATTTTGTTCAGATTTTATTTTTCAGGATCAGGGTTAGGGATAGGGGGTTAGGGATAGGGTTAGGGTGTGGAGCAATATCTATTGATGGTCATTTTTTAATAAATCATAAATTTTTTTTCCAGATTTTTTTTTCAGGATTAGGGTTAGGGATAGGGTTAGGGATAGGATTAGGGTTAGGGTTAGGGATAGGATTAGGGATAGGGTTAGGGATAGGGTTAGGGATAGGGTTAGGGTGTGCAGCAATATCTATTTATGGTCCCCGAAAAAAAAAATATCTCCGATTTTTAAACAGTAAATGACGTCATCAACGTCTGCAGTAAATAAGAGTTCTCATTCATTCTGTTTACTCTTTAATTGTGTTAAAACGATCGCTGATTTTGAGCACCATCATTGTGTAAGTGATAATATCATGATATAAACTGCATTTATAACTTTACATCATAAGAGTTCATTCTGTTGACGGAAGCGGTAAAAAAAAATACATCGTCCGTCATATGACGGTCGTGGAGCCAGTGCGTTATTGTAATATTAACTTAAATAGGACCAAAAACTACGATATTTAAAATAGACAGCTATGAAAAAGAGGAATCCTTTCACAATATACGATATATGTTTATTTTTTAATCAAAATTTACATTAATTGTAAAACATGCCTGTTTTGTAAATCTTTCATTTTTATTTGTGCTTTCGCTGTATGGATTGTTGTAAGTTTCCATAGAGCATTAATGTTTTAGATTGTCTGAGGAAGCTTATAAGAAATATATCGCTAAAAAGTACATAGTTCAACAGTTCAATATATATATATATATATATATATATATATATATATATATAACGTAATACTTTTTGTACCCGCTGTGCAATATTATCGTGAATATATTCTCAAGAACCCCTTGCAAAAAATACATTACATTTTCCTCAATATCCATTCTTATTTTCTATTTACTCTATGAATTATTTTCTCTTCCATTTTGTATCTTCATCTCCTACATATTCTCCCACACCCCACCTCCGTTCACGAATCAAAATTTTAAACAAGATTGTCTGTCATTCTATTCCAATGGTAGCCAGATACAAGATTGTCTGTCATTCTATTCCAATGGTAGACACAAACAAATCTTAGATCCACGTGCGTAGCCACAACAAATATTAGAACCACGTGCGATTTTGTGAGCTTTGTGCGGTTCCTAAATAACAATACTCTTTGATGTTATCACTTTTGGTAACTAAATATTGTTTCATGTACAGTTTGATACCTCTTAAATTAAGTTTACTGTGTAAAAAAAACGTTGTGCGATCTCTAAATATTCCAAAAAAAAAATTGATAAAAAGTCACATCTTGTTTGAATGAAAAAAAAAAATTAAGTAATTTGAGTCGATTTAACTTGCGTAGCTTTTTTATTTATTTAATACAAATCTGTATTTGCTTTTATTTGACACTAATTGATTAGGCTTTACGTCACATGAAGTTGTATATCTATTTTTTGTGTACGGTCATTAAGAACAGAAGCATGGGACCTTTCTAAATATTTGTTTGATCGCAGGTAAATTATTTTAAAGAGCAGTTTATATCAGATGTAAAATTAGACGACAGACAGCATGTCGCATATTATTTTAATTATTTTATAGCCAAATAAGTCGTTTAGTTCATAATAACAACAAAAAAAAATAAAACAAAATGGATCAGAAATTTTTTTCTTATTTTTAAAATTCTTCACAATTTTATTTTTCAATTATTATCTTACGATGAATCTAGACATAAAAGTTAATTTAATTTTTGATATTTACATTTTGCATTTTTATTTTTGAAAGGGGGGGGCATTTTGTCAGCTTTAACTAGTGCACATTATGTCTACCCTGTAGTCTAGCATTATTTTTTATTTAAAAATATCATGTTTTTAAATTTTTGCTTGTTTCGCTGATGAATATTACAATTAATTGAATATTTATTGAAGTTTGAAAAATTAAACGTTCTATGTTCCTTTCTTTAATTTTGTTTTCTTCTTTTTTCATGTCCTGTTTTTTGTGTTTATGATTTTTTTTTTGTTTTGTTTTTGGCATTTTGTTTTAAACAAGATTTTTTAAATATTTGCCAGTGTTTACTTATTTGTTTTGTAAGTTGTTTAATGTATTAAGACATAATAAAATTTAAAAAAATATGTATTTAATAGAATATTATATTTATTATAAACATATATTGAATTTTGCAAATTTTACACTTAGATCGGGCAGAATGTAAAACAACTCAAATTATTGAGTATTTTGTCTTATTCTCATTGAATAGAACTGTTTGGAGCGGATCGGTGAGTGAGTACACCAGCTAATATTGTTAGCTCGGCAAATTGGATGAGGAGTAGCGGCCAAAGTGTAGGCATGTGCAGATAATGTGTTAAGAAATCTCGATGGGTGACATTCAGGAAGGAGAATTCGGTAGTGTAAAATGGGTGGGAGGGGAGCCGAATTCGAAGTTCGGACACAAGCCGAAAAACACAAAATGATAACTTCATTTAGGTGCGATTTGAAATTTCAGTGAATAAGATATTTTATGCTAATTGGTGAAATTTATCAAAATCTCAATTACTGAAATATAACTGACCAATACAAATTAAACATTCTGTTATTAATGTTTTTTCTCAATTTCTTGGTTTTCATGCACACATGCAATGCAACATCGAAACTACTATACAAAAGAAAGCAATATTATAAAAGTTTCTAATTAAACTATAACAATTTAGATTCTAAGATCACATTTCCATATTCAATGTGAAGGAATTGTTTTTAAATAAATGTGTTTTTATAGCTTCATTGTTAGAATATCCATTATAGAAAAAAGTGAATTATTTCAATTGTACAGGTACTTTGGATATTTGATGCATTAAGAAAAATATTAATTTTTAAAAATGATTGTTGATTAACTACCATAAATGAATCGTCCAGGTCTGGTCAAGAGAGGAATTTTACAATTTAAAAAAATAAAGGAACCAAAACAAAAAAAATAACAGCCTAGCGATATAAATATTCCAGGTGTGTGGGGGCGGATACACTCCTGTAATGAAGAAAAACAAAAGACCCCAAGATTTTCGTCTGAAATCCCAATTTCAAAAGTTATTGTCCGAAAACCGAGAATATGGGATATACAACCAAAGATTGGTAACACTGGTCCGCACTAGTCACTTATTATAATACTGTGATTCGATCCCAAGTGTACCTTTGCCAGGAAGAACAGTGACCTAACTAGCCAGGGGCAGTAAGGGATATTAATTATCCTCCAGTTAAAGGAGCCACATAGTATACTTTTTGCACTGAAATGGGGCATCGATGTTCAGAGCCAAAGCAAGGCGCGACAATGTTTTATTGAGCGGAGAAGTTAATTATTTCTTGTCCACGGAAAGTCGCACAATCCCCAGAGAAATACACCACAGTAAATATACAGGAAATAATTTAATGTTTCTTGGGCGGCCTAGTACCATTTAGTCTACGGGCCGGCACCGGTCAATGGGCTGGGGATTGGGGGGTCGGAGACCACAGCTATAGGACAGCACGGTAGACACAGGCATAAATTAAACGAGTTCAATTGGTTCTCAACGAAGGTCCAAACGAGTTGGCTTCATGTAGATAGTGGAGCGCTTTTACCGCTCGACCAGCCGTCCCCTTTGTAAACTCACGGATAGATATTGCACATTTTACACAAGACAATTTTTCTTTCATGTTTAATTTGACCGGTTGTCTGACCCACATCAGCAGAATGCATTAAAGTCAACAATATCAAGCTACGGCTCTAGTTGAAGCAAAGATATGATAGCCATATGACGTATATTATTTTGTGTTTGCGATCAGGTAATATTTTTTAATGGCAATAAGAGCTTTGATAGGAGTTTTACATAGAGTTTTAGGTCCATAGACCTGTCGTTGCACCTACAGCCTCAGATATGATATAGATGCAGTGGGCCGGGCGATTGGCCTATTTAGGAACTTTAGCCTGTCCATAAGAACGCAAGGGCCAAACAATGTACTAGATGATATTAATTATATCCAATCCAATTCAATCATCTGCTATCCAGAACATTATTAATACAAAAAAAAATATTACCTCCCCTGGCCGCTCAAAATTGGTGGAAAAATTTAAATTAAGTAGAGAATAACTATAACTGAATAGGCCTGAACAAGGAAGCAGCAATGCATGACGACTCTCTTTCAGTTCAAGTTTTTACTGCTTTCAGACCACCCGGTTCACTAGTCAGTTCCAGTAATAATAACGGGTAGAACACAGACAGTATTACTGGCCAGCCAATCCAATGCGTCCTTGTAGTAAAACAACAAGAACTTATATTGACTTGTATCATACGAATGGTCGTGTGGTAAACTGCTCGATTGTCGACTAAAGTGTTCTCGTGAAAACTAACTTGTTTCTCAGCAGGGATCGAACCCGGGACTCTCAGGTCGAGAGCCGAGCACTCTACGCCTCTCGAGCATCCATCTACACATTCTTTGATACGTCATTTGCTAGTCTACTGTGAGGATGAAAGAAATTCACAACAAAAATCTAATTTAATTTTTTTAAACGGAGCCTACTATTGGCCATGAAAATTGTATAACATATTTACTAATCTTTCGTTGTATATCATTTTGTTGTATTTTCTGTTTATTAGTGAAAAAAACATTTTAAATGTTCACATTAATTAGGTTTACAATTGATTATAGGTTAAATCATCATAGAGTTTACATACATATATCGTTTTAATTTTTTATGCCAATGTCAAAATAAAAACCATACATACCTCAAACACAATTTAATATATGTATTGTGTAAATTACTTTTTTGTATTGATCTTGTCAGGTCTAAACTATGTATTATGACTGACTTAATACAGCATGATCTTCACCTGTGAAACACTTTGAATAATTAAATAATTTCGTGATCAAAACAATTCAACCAATGTACCGATCTATCTGATACTAAGAGTGCCCCGTGAGGGGCATTGGGACCTCCAAAAGTCTCTGCCTATCGACTCTGAATTATCTAAGAACGGCTGTGTGTGTTTAGCTTTGTTAATTTGTGCCAGGTCTGGGGAGCCGGTGTCGGTGGTGTCGGTAGTTTTTGCCGGTGTCGATGACGGCGTTTGTACTTTGCCCGGTGTCGGTGTCGGTGTCAGCATTTAAACTTTGTCCGGAGTCGGTGTCGGCATTTGCACTTCGTCCGGAGTCGGTTCGGTGTCGGCGCAAATCTTGCCAAAAATAATACTAGAACTTAAATTAAATAATCCAGAACAACGTCAGATAGTTCTTAGCCAATCTTTAATTTAAAGTTTTATCAAGTTCTTCTTTTCTTTTTAAATAAATACTTGGTAAATCTGTTTATCTACAAATTTATTATTTTCCAAAGCGAGATTCTCTACAGTTGGTTTGTCAACATTAACAGAATTATGGCTGAAAGCAGATAGGAAGGCTTCGGGCTATGATCACTCTGTTATTCACTCAATCATTGTAAATCATAAGAAATGTTTAATTTGCATCTCTCTATCAATATCTATGTTGGAGAAATATTACACACAAACCTATTCAAGTCTTTTAGAACCTCAAAGAATGACCTGTTCAAATGTTCCTACAATCAAAGTTAACCCACAACTAACACTCTTCACAACTTAATTTCTCTCAGTCAGACTGAAACATTACCAATACGTCCCAATGGCACTACTAAAAGCCCAGTCCGTAGCTTTCTATTGAGGCGCCGTGTGCGAGTTTTTTGGCGCCCCAGCCCTCCTCCCCCCCCCACATTTTTCAGGACTTATTTCAGTTCTAATTCAGGTGGAAAAAAACGATTCCTTCCTCTATTAACTGTTAAGTATGCAGTGTCTTCATACGTCTCTTTCTTCTCTAAAAATAGGTCTGTAACAAATCTTTTATCATTATTTGTAGCCCTTGCCATGTATTTATTTCAGCATTCTGCATTCTCTTAATGGCTACTTAAAAACTTCCAAGCATCATTGCTCTAGTGTTATTGGATATGTCTGTAATTTTTTAACTACTGAAGGGTCACAATAGGTTATTAAATTTGATTGAAAGGCCGGACCAAGAGAATATCAATGGAGTGTTTATAATACTTGACTTGAGCTAACATAAATGTAAGTAATATCAATGTAAATGAACGAAGGGGGGTGTACTGAGGGTCAAATAAAAACGTTTAACGGACGTAGATTGCCCTTGTCTGGTCTAGAAACTGAACATTGTTTTCAAGATTACTATTTCGGCGACCCGTCTAGCTCGGCGCCCTGTGCATAATTATTTAAATAAACACATTTAACTGCACAGTTCGGGCATTTTATTTATTTACTTTTATTATTTAGTAATTACATTACAATTAGACAATAAAATAAACTATTTCATATTAGGCTCATACAATGCATACCGCAAAATAATTATACCTTCTTTAAGTTTTTTTTTATATTCATCTATAAAATTAGGTATATTCATGGTGGGGTCGGAAAATGAAAAATGCCAACAAATTTACTATTAAAGAGCAGCATAGTAAGAGTGTGTTAGTGCAGTGGTCCCTGTTACGTACTCCAAGTAGTATTGAGTACTCCGTCGGAGGTGCCAAATGTATGTTACGGGTCCTTATAATGAAGATACTTGTAGAAAGTGTAATAAATTCAATATATTTAACCAGAAAAAAGTATATATTGTTTATTAAAAGTATACATTAATTTTTTTTTTTTTTTAAATATCGATAGCCAAAAAAAAAGTATCAATTTTCAATAAGATGTGCATCTGTATATATAGTATGATATATATACAGGGAAAATAAATACACAGTTATTTCCCATTGCCTCCCCCCCCCCCCCGGTGTCGGTGGGCTTTAGGAAACCGACACCGGTGTCGGTGTCGGGGAATATTTTGACCGACACCCCACCCCTGATTTGTGCTTACTGTAGTTTGTGTGTGCGAGCAAGTGTGTGTAAGTATCTGTGAATCTATATGTAACTAGTAAATAGGCCCGGTACCCGGACCGGCTATTAGGCACGCAGTTTAGTTGAAAATGGTGATTCGCTCACAACACCATATCATTGACTAATCTGAATTCGTTCATAATATTTTAAAGGACTCTTTCTCAATAGTTTTTTTTTTATAATTAATCAATTCTCTTTAACTTAGCCCCACACCCATCCTTCCCTCCGTCGCCCGCCCGCCACCCCCTTCCACTCAAGACATGCCCGAATCGCAGTGGGTCTCAATGTACAAAATTACAAAAAGGGGCATTTAGTATAACTGCATGTTCTTAGAATACCACCCCCCTTCCACTCAAGACATGCATAAAGTAAATATATACGACAAAGAAGAAATATTAAATACTCGCTACCAATAATAAGAAATCTGTAAATGTGTGCAGTTGAAGAAGAAATAGTAATTACTCACGAAGAAGAAGAAATATTAAGACGACAAATAATTGATAAACAAACTGCGCACCAAATATACTCGCATTTAGTAATTTTGGAATTCGCCAGACTATTTTTATACTGGCGCTTTTTTTTTTTTTTAACTCCACGATGGTGTGACGTAGAATTGATACTTTTTGTTAGCAATGTACTCTATCAACTCGTGCGGTGCCATGTATTTGTAAAGTACAGACATGCGGCTTTTAAACTCAAAACACACCGCTGCGTTTTCTTTGACGTATGCGTCATGCGTCAGTCGTATGAAAACCTTGTGACGTCACAAACCAATCTTTAAGAGCTATAACACAGACCGGCACGTAGTCTGTCGTGCGTGTCTGCGTTTTTGACGCACCTTCTGAAGAAACGCATTGTAAACAATACAAAATGGATGCCTTGACGACACCCATTCAATTACTAAAACAATGAAATTTTATAAAATATTTGTTTTATAGTGAAAAAAAATATTCAACTTTAAAAAGAAAAGTGAATTATATCATGCTAAAAAAAAATAATGTAGTAAATCACAAAAATAACTATTTGTGAAACATTTTAGATTTAGACAGTGTTTAAATAGAGAAATACTAAGACTAAGTGCCGAAGCCATGGGGATGGGGTATTAAAGTATTTTGTTTAATATTATTAATAACTGCATCTCGCCCACTGATACAAACTAATAATATAAAAAAATGTAGTATACACAATTATTACATTTGTTTTAATCAATATCATTATCAAAAGTTT
This sequence comes from Bulinus truncatus, assembly GCA_021962125.1. Lineage (NCBI taxonomy): Eukaryota > Metazoa > Mollusca > Gastropoda > Planorbidae > Bulinus > Bulinus truncatus. The sequence continues at coordinate 1,521,850 of JAGDYQ010000011.1, forward strand.
GTATTAAGCTCGGTATCACACGACTCGACTATGTTTCGAGACAGCAAAAGTCAAGTCACACAATGACCAAACCATCACAACACCTATCGATGTCATGTAATAAGTCAAGTGATCAGTTTTAAGTCCAATTGTCAAATGTATCTTAACTGAATTCAAATTTATCTCAAGTTTAGAACTTCTCGTGGTCAAAACGAATGTGCCATTATACCAAGCAAACTTATACTAAGAGTGCACCGCCAGGTACTTTTTAAATTGGACCCCCTCAGAAATCAATGTAAGTCTGTCCCTATTGTCATAGATGGGTTCATTCTAGACATTTAATAAAATAAGGTAGATGTGATCCATAGTCAAAATTGTGTTGATTAATATATATATATATATATATATATATATATATATATATATATATATATATATATATACACAATCCAGTGAAGTAATATATTTACACAATCCAGACAAATACAAATTTGGCCAACACACTAAACTTCAAGTTCAAACAGACTCTGAATTCATAACATATTATCCCCATATGAAAATATCACACTCCACCTTAGAAGTAAATTTTAGGTCCTGTCTCCTCAAGAGACCTGTGTACATTGCCCTTCAGTTTCTAACTTTTCTCCTTTCTCCACCTGAACATTCACTCACTTCAATCTCCCTGTTTACTTGACAAGCACACTCAATTCATGCATGGTTCAGTCACACACACAACACAAAAACACATCCATGACACCTATGAAACATCTAAGAAAGGCTCTGTGTTTAACTTTGTGAATTTGTGTGTTAGTGTAGTTTGTGTGTTGGGGCAAGTGTGTGAGTGTATGTGTCTGTGATTCTATACAGCGAGTTACACAATAACACATTAACATATATTGGGGAGGGGGGGGGTCTAACAGAAAAAAAAACAAACAAATATGGCCTTACCATAACATTCCAATAGCTCGGGTTCATAATAGCAACTGTTAAAACTGCGACAGTCAAAACAGCGACCTCGTGATAGCGAGTTTATTAAAACAGCAATTGCCACAACAGCAACCTCAAGATCAAAAGAGCGATTGTCATAACAGCGACAAATTCATCAGACAACTGGCAACAGCTGAAAACACATAAACACACACATACAATAAATTGTTACAATTGTTCATTATACAAATTCAAGGCAATAGATGGTTGAAAAAAATTGTTCAAATATGCAAAAGACTCTAAGACTGTCCGACGTCGCCCGCGGTCTACTTCTAGAATGTTTGATGTTTTACAAGTATATTGTTTTCTACCCACCTAGTCTTAATTCGTCTATTTGACCATTACTTGTCTTAATCCTAATGGCTAGACATATTTTATATCACAATATCGAAGGGAATAGTCTTCAGTCTCTAAGCCCTTCACTATCTCCTACCAGTGAGTACAGTATGTATCTCACTCTGAAGTTGACAGAAAATTCTCTATTATAACAGTCGCTATATAACAGTTGCTATTATAACAGTCTCTATTATAACAGTCTCTATTATAACAGTCTCTAATATGAATGTCACTATTATAACAGTCTGTATTATAACAGTTTCTATTATAACAGTCGCTATTATAACAGTCTCTATTATAACAGTTTCTATTATAACAGTCGCTATTATAACAGTTTCTATTATAATAGTCTCTATTATAACAGTCACTATTATAACAGTCTCTATTATAACCGTTTCTATTATAACAGTCTCTATTATAACAGTCGCTATGATTACAGTCTCTATTTTATCAAGCTTTATTTTAACACGCTCTATTATAAACAGTCGCTGTTATAACAGTCTCTATTATAACAATCTCTATTATAACAATCTCTATTATAACAATCTCTAGTACAAGAATCGTTATTATAACAGTCTCTATTATAACAGTCGCTATTATAATGCGGTCGCCATTTAGACAATCGCTGTTATGGCAGTCGCCATTCTGATTACGTTGTTCATTTGAAGTCGCTGTTTTGACAGTCGCTGTTTTGACAGTCGCTGTTTTGACAGTCGCTGTTTTGACAGTCGCTATCCTGTCCGAACAACCACAACATTGTGTTGGCACAAATAAATGATGGTTTAAGAGACACTTATTTAATTAATAGCTATCCAAGACAAACTCGAGGGGGGGGGGAGATGCGTGGCTAGTGTCACACTGTGTGACATGTCACGGCTACAGCTGAGAAGACAAGTACTTCACAGCGTCTGAGTCACAAGTCTATAAATAGTGACAACTCATTTAGTGATACGACATTCAAATGAATATCTCACAATAACATAAGACAGTGATTTATAATTATCTTGAACGATGGTTCTGAAACTATAAATGCAGACTGCAGCCCACGCAATGTGTAAAATAAAATTGAGTTTATCCATCGAATGTATATTTACTTTACATTGATAAATATGAATCAAATGCAAATAAAATTAAAAACATATAAGGCTTTAGAACATTGGTGAGAAAACCTTTTGAACCGCGGGCCACAATAGAATCTTAAACTTCACATAGGACCGCACCAAGAGAAGACGGTTGGAGTGTTTAAATAAAATATAAACGTCATTGATGTGATGGAGCGTAGGGGAGAGTATGGAGTATACCTCGCTTTACGGCCCAGATACGTTCCACAAAATTTGGCCGCTAAGCGAAAAGCCGTATAAGGAATCAATTATTCTAGTACAAATCAAAACAAATTCAACGAGATTGATTCCAGTTTGTTTGTTTTTTTTTTTAAATGTCACGTGGTTTATCATTGAAAATGTATTTTCTCTTTTTATTTCATTTTTAAAAATTTCATTTCGATTAAAACTACATAACAAGTGGATATATTTGTACATCAAATAATAACAAACTCCAACAATGAACAATAGTCTATAAACACAAATGAAACAATTTCATGTTACATAAAATATGAATATGTATAATTTTTTTTAATGAAGACGATGAAGAAATGTTAACATGCATATTACTGTCGTCATCATTTTTCGTTGGTAAGGATTAGCCTGGCTTAAAAAAAAATTGTCCAACATTGTTTGTCTTGCCTTCTTCAATGATTTTTAACAGCTAATGGCTGAGTTAATTCCTCGAGAAACAATAGTGCTACTTTTGAAGTCAGGATCGTTTTCAAGGAGGACGGTTAATTTTTGTTCGAAAGAAGAAAAAACTTTCGACACATTTTTTGATGTTAGTGTAAAGGTATGATTAGATAGTTTGTTTTGTAAATATTGGGATCAGTTTTAAATCAACTGGAGATCCGGGTTTTTATATTTCCGAAAAAAAAGGCAGTTAAGAAATCATTCTTTAATAGGACAGACGTGTCCAGTTTTGCTAGAGGATTATATTGTGATTTATGTTGTGATTTATTGGGAGAATAGAGTTCACCTCCATAGCAGAAATATTCTATACAGGCTTATGATGATATATAAGTATTTTTGAGTGTTATCCTAATGGATCTTTGGAAGCATAATTGAATTCTTGTTTTAAGTGGTGATCCAACACATTAACAAAGTATACAGTGAACTTTATTTTATTATATTCTTATTTTATTGTGACAGTCTTGTAATAAAACTTATATCAGCAAATAACTGTCTTATTCAATATTTGAATGAAAGAAGAGCCATAGCTACCACAAGCCTCCAAGCTCATACAATTAGATAATTACACCGCGCAGCTTTATCCATCAAGGACTATTATCATTATTTTTAAATATTCAAACCTTCACAATGGTGGAGCAGCAGGGTCTATACCCTCACAGTTAGCTGTTTGGATACAACAGGCTCTGCCTCTATTAATCAAGTGCCGGTTCTACTTGCAACTGAATGAGTTCCCCATATAAAGGTGGTTCCCTATCAGCTTTAAGTAGATCAAGAACATCACGTTCGTTGAAACCTTCCAAGCCGAGATCTTTTACTAGATCCAAAATATTTTGCCTAAATTCAGAAAGAAAATTAACTTCTGTATCCAGTACCGAACCCTTGGAATTTGGGGGCCCTGCATTTTGACATTCGACAACATGACATGAGATAATGTACTTAATATTTAATGTAAAAAATTGCCCCCCCTCAAGCTTAAGCCCGGGGGTGACTTTTGAATTTGGATCCCCTCCCCCCACCCTAGGTACTAGGTACGCTTCTGTTTGCATCAGTACTTTTTTTTACACAATATGGCTATTTTTTTTTCTTATACATGATTCATTGTTGTTCATTTTAATTCCTTCCATCATTCACGGATGCCGTTATAGCGAAACATTTTTAAGCCGTAAATCGAAATCGTACCTGAATTGAAGAAAGCTGTTATAGCGAAATGATAAAGAGAGGCCGTATAGCGAGGTATGAGTGTACAATGGAATGTAAGTTAAAGCCGTTCAGCTGCCGGTTAACCTATCGTCCATGGAAAGTCGCACTATCCCGAGAGAAATACACCACAGTAAGTAAAAAGGAAATAATTTTATGTCTCTTATGCTGCCCCGTACCGTTTGATCAACGGACCGACACAGGTCCACCGACCGGAGCTTGGAGACCACTGGTCTGTAGGATAAGAATAACGAAACATCTCATCCCTACTGAAATCAAAATAAGAAAGACAAAAAAGAACACTGGTTATGGTTAATTAGTACAATGGGGTCTGTTTCTCAAGATGGCGCCAACGTGAATACGTGAATGTGTGTCACGTGTCTCAACGTCTGCTCAGAGGCGTTCTTAGGTAAAATGGGGACACCGGGCGCAGAAAAATATGTGGGGTGTTAAGCATAAAAAAGAGACACAAGTAAGGGTGTGTGTGCACTGGAGTTGGTTTAAATAGTTGTTACCTCATTTCTAATGACTGATAAGTGACTGTTCATAATTACTACCCATAGACGGAGGGGCAACAGGTGTCGGAAAGTGAGGGGGGGGTTTGCCAAGAGGTATCTGGACTCGCAAGGATTCGAGCAATTAGCTTACTGCAGGTGGATCGAAATCACTACCAAACCATTACAAAGTTAACTTAAGTGTAAGATTACGTCACTGAATAAGCAGTCGGCATAGTGGACTAGTATTACTTGTATGCATATTTTTATTTAATTTCCGATTAGTTCTCTTCTCACTAATATTCTGGTGGGTGGGGTAGACGGTTGGTGGATCCCTGTAACAAAAATGTGTCACTCATCTGGCCACGACATAGAAAACCTAAGTATCCCGTATGACCTAGTTCTCCAGGCAGAAGTGTAGCAGCTGATTTAAAGACGGGCACTAAAGTCAACAATTTCAAGCTACAGCTCTAGTCGAAGCAAATATATGATGGCCATAGGACGTATATTATTTTGTGTTGGCGATCAGGTTATATTTTACAATGGCAATCAGAGCTTTTGATAGGACTTTTAGGTCAATAGACAGATCTGTCTTCGTAAATTAGTGGCTTTAAAAAAAGTACCTGTCGTAGCACCTACAGCCTCAGATATGATACAGATAGAGTGGGCAGGTCGATCGCCTATTTAGGAACTTAAGCCAGTCCTTAAGAACGCAAGGGGCAAACAATGTAGTAGATGAGATTAATTATATCACATTTAATTCAATCATCTTCTATCCAGAATAGTATTCATACAAAAAAAAACTATTACCTCCCCTGGTCGCACAAACTTGGTGGAATAAAAGAATTAAGAAGAGAATAACTATAATTGAGCAGGCCTGAACAAGGAAGCAGCATTGCATGACACATCTCTTTCCGTTCAAACTTTTACTGCTTTCAGACCACCCGGTTCATCAGTCAGTCCCAGTAATAATAACGAGTACTGCGCAGATAGTATTAATGACCAGCCGATCCTATGCGTTCATTTAGTAAAAGAACAACGATTCATACAGCCTTGTTCATCCAGGGGGACGAATAGTCGAGTGGTAAACTGCTCGATTGTCGACCAAAGGGTCCTGGAGAAAACGTACTTGATTCTCAGCAGTGATAGAACCCGGGACTCTGAGGTCGAGGGGTCAAGCATTCTATGCCTCTCGAGCATCCATCTATACCTTCTTTGATGCGTTATTCGCTAGTCTACGGTGAGGATGAAAGAAATTCACAACTTAAATCCAATTTAATTTGTTTAAAGGGAGCCTACTATTGTGCATGAAAAGTGTATAACCTATTTACTAATCTTTTGATGTATATCATTTTATTTATTTTCAGTTTATTAGTGAAAAAAAAAACATTTTAAATGTTCACATTAATTAGGTTTACATTTGATAATAAGCTAAACCATTATAGAATTTACATACATATATCATTTCAACTTTTGTTTATGTCATTGCCAAAATCAAAACCATATTAACCTCAATTACAATTTAATACATATATATATATTTGAACTTTTTCACTTTTTGGAGTATGGAAATCGAAATCATTTAATATTACTGACTTTAGTTAGCATGAACTTCACCTATAAAAGACTATTTAGTTAATTAAAACATTTCGTGGTCAAAACAATTCAACCATTATACCAATGGATCTGGGCGCTCAAAAATCTCAATGTCTCAGCCTATTGACCCTGAATTATCTATCTGTGCATTTAGCTTTGTGAATTTGTGCGTGAGTGTAGTTTGTGTGTGCGAGCAAGTGTGTGTAAGTTTCTGTGTATTTGTGTGTTATTGTCAAAATGAAAACAATATAAACCTAAATTACAATGTAATACATCTATTTTGGAGAAGATTATTCATTGTTCGGTACTTTCAAGCAGAACTATAATGTCCGAGTTTAGACAGCATTAACTTGACCAATGAAACACTATATAGAAATTAAATCATCTCGTGGTCAAAACAAATGTGCCATTATACCAAGTCATCGGATACTAAGAGTTACCAGACAGGTGCTTTTTTAATTGGGCCCCCTCAGAAATATATGTAAGTCTCTCCCTATGAAACATCTAAGAAGGCCTCTGTGTGTTTAATTTTGTGAATTTGTGTGTGAGTGCATTATGTATGTGCGGGCAAGTGTGTGCGTTTGTGTGTCTGTGATTCTGTGCAGCGCGTTACACAATAACACATTAACATATATTGGGGGAGGGGGGGTCTCACAGCAAGAACATAAATTATGGTCTGTCCTTAACATTCCATTGTGTTGGCACAAATACATGATCGGTTGAGAGACACTGATTTAATTAGTAGCTATTCAAGACAAACTCGAGGGGGAGGGGGGAGACGGGGGTGAGAAGAGTGGCTAGTGTCACACTTTGTGACATGTCATGGCTACAGCTGAGAAGACAAAAACGTCACAGCATCTGAGTCAAACGTCTATAAATAGTGACAACTCATTTAGTGATACGATATTAAAATGCATATCTCACTATAGCATAAGACAGTGATTATAATTACCTCGTACGATCGTTCTAAAACTGTAAATGAAGACTGCAGCCCACGAATGTGTAAAATAAAATTGTGTTTATTGATCACATATATATTTACTTTACATTAATAAATATGAATCAAATGTAAATACAATTAAAAACATACATGGCTTTAGAGCATTGGTGAGCAAACTTTTTGAACCGCGGGCCAAATTGGAATCTTAAATTTAACAGAGGGCCGCACCAAGTGAAGACGGTTGGAGTGTTTAATTAAAACAATATAAATTGATGTAAACGCCATTGATGTGATGGAGCGTAGGAGAGAAAAGGGCGGAATGGATGAAACATTCCAGTGGGTCACACGTGGCCCGAGGGCTATCGTCTGCCTCAATATGATTTAGAATGTATGATGTCAGGTATATTATTTCATTTAAATAGTTTAAAAATCTGCAGTAAAGACTCCTTAAAATATTATGTGTTTTAATTGGCAAATATTTGTTCATAATATTTTGGGTTGAGATGTTGTTGGATTATTTATGTACACGGTTCGAATCTCGTTACGTAATTTAACTAGAGCCTCCGCGGTCTACAAAGGGGAAATTGGAAAAGTGGGATAGAAAGCAGTTTGTAATAGTTCAACATAAAGGGGCAAAACTAGCTCCAAATTTCATACAAGATAACTCTTTGATGACGACTGGAGTTAATTTTCCTTTCTGCCGGACTAGGACTGCGAATTTGATATACTTTTTTCGATATTCAGAGCCGACTGGACAGATACAGAGCGGTGCGGCTCCTGAAGTCAAAGAGATTCTAGAGCAAGACTAGGAATGAAGATGAGAGCCGCATTCTGGGTAAAATTTGTTTACGTGTTACAACAAATTTTTTAAAATAGCAGTAGACTTAGTCAGATGATCACAAATTGGTAAACAAACACACGACATGGAAAAACCTGGCTAACTTGGAGTGTAACACAACTGATTGCGTCAACATGTTTGTTGACTGACGCCTCTCATAGTTTAAACCTTCCCCACTCCTTTCTAATGACGCTGGCACCGCGTGAATTCTTGAAGAGTTAGGGCAGGAAACGGATGACCGATCCCATACCTCCCCAATTATCTAGTCTATGACAAAGTTTATCAAGTCCAACGGGAAGTTCTAAATCAAACGTTAACTTAATCAAACAATAGCACACACACACACACACAGACACACACACTTCTAAGAGGCTGCACTGTTTTTTTGCTATCTTGGCTTTGGGACGCCATATTTGATGACGTCATTAGGTGAGATTCATGTGCTAGGAAAAACAAGCAATTAAGCCTGTTCCATTCTGGACACAGGACGTGTTAGCGCATTTTCGTGTTATGTATCAGTACGTTTGCTAGCTTTCAGTAAATATTTGTAAATTTTGTAAATGTTTATAAATTCAATTGTGTAATGCATATATCTGTAAAAAAAAAAAATTATAAAGACGTTTCTTTATATTTGAAAAAAAAATTATTGTCTCTTAAATCTAACTACAAGTGGTTTGTGGTTACTGAAATAATTCATAATTGAAAACATTCGAAATTATAGTCATTTAATCGTCCGAAAACTTCGTCAATTGTTGCATAGCTCTGATACTTTCAATTAAACTCAGAACACAAGCTTACTATTTCATTTGATGAGTTTCTTAATAAATCTTGGTGAAACTACGTGCTGCAGAATTTCGCACCAAATGAATGGTTATTGAACGTACAAGGTGTATATATAATATATAAGCCCCTTAGGAGCCCTGAAGCCCGGCCCTCAGAGGTCCTATCGCAAAATGAATTTTTGATGTACACATGGCAGGCCAAGACCTACAAAATGATATATACATCATGGGCCTAGGACTTATAGTTGCTGAGATATAGGCGCTCCTTTATTAATGTAGCTTATATAGTAAAAAACGGTTCTAAGCCCCCTTTTACGGCCCTCAGATGTCAGATCGCGAAATGAACTTTTGCTGCACACATGGCAGGCCAAGACCTACAAAATGATATATACATCATGGGTCTAGGACTTATGGTTGTTGAGATCTAGGGTGATGACAGACAGACAGACAGACAAAACGGGGACAATAGAGCATTTTTTTTTCGAAAATGCTCTAAAAATAACAACATAATCTCAAATTAAAAAAAAGAAAAAAAATTAGCTTTTTTTCTTCCAAGTTCTGTTATAGTCATATACGTCTCAACACTCACACGCGTCCCTCAATCGTAGGTAACAGTGAACAAAGAGATGCTAACGAACAAAGGGATGCTAACCTTAGAATAGGTATTTGGCCGCACCAATCACTAGGCTGATATCGCTTTTTCAATCCTTCGGGACGGTTGAATACTCAGAGAGACTTTATATTATGTACGGAGCATTTGTGAATACTGCTGCATATGATTTCATTTCAAGTATGTTTTCTTATCGTAAAATGACCGTCATTGAATCTCGTAACTTTGCCTCATTCATGGTGTGTTGTCTGTGAATGCAACTAAATTGAACGCTACCTCTAGTGAACCAAAGAGATAATATCAGCATTACACTTAACCATAACAATATAAAAACACTAACGTTACAATAATAATAACAACCCCTAACGTTACATTGGCCTAACGTTACATATTTTTAAAAATATGCCATCTCTGGCAGCTGCCCTCCCCAAATTACTCCACTGCATTGAAGCATTATTGTATATATATACAACAAGGCTGGCATTAGACCGAATTGAATGATCACTCCAAATTTACATTTATATTAACAGTAATAGTTCTTATTTATGTTAACAGTAATAGTTGTTTCTTAATTGTAAAAAAAAAAAACAAATTAGAAGAGGGGCGTCGCAATCATCTGTGAAGTTGGCCCCAAAATTTATAAGGCCGGCCCTGTATACAACACTTCAGACAGTGGTGTCGTTAACAGCTAAAATGGACCGACCACAACATTTTATATGTCATAGGTCAGCGTGGACTACTTTCTAGACAAGAAATCATAACACTTTATTTTTAATTAATATTTGCCGAATGAATTCTTTTCGCGTGGCACCACAATTCAAAACATAGGCTCTATCAGTGGCAGGAAGAAATAGAAGAAGGAGATAGATAGATAGATAGACAGATAGATAGATAGATAGAGAGAGAGAGAGAGAGAGAGAGAGATAGAGAGAGAGAGAGAGAGAGATTAAAATGAAATGTGTTTCTTTTTTCATTCTATAAAAAGCAATTATTATAGTTTATTTTATATGTCTTCCTATAATCATAAGTCTGTATAGGTTTGCATTCTGCCCAAATAAATCTATTCATGTGCATATATATATATATATATATATATATATATATATATATATATATATATATATATGTATACAATTAAAATAACTCTCGACAGAATCATTTAATGATATTTGTCAGATGTAAACACAATAAATTAACTGGCCTTCATTTTAAGTAGTCCATTATTTTATTAAGCTATCACCATCATAATATTTTCTTTTATAAATTCAATTTTTTTCTTATTGTAATGTATGTCTTATTTCGTTGTTTTCAATTTAAATCAAAGTAATACAAGACGCATTCAAGGGGAAATAACTAAATACGCTCCAGTAGCAATACGCAATTTTAGAGTTATCCTGCATTAAATAAATGAACTGACATGTCAGCTCAACTTAGCGTCGCGTGCCTCAGAAGCCAGCCTAATTACTCGTTGACAACTTTGAATTACGGTACTTCGTTTTGATCAGAATTTTTTCTTACTTGTTCTTTATTAAAATTATCATTGTAAAAATTAAAAAAAAAAATCACTGAAAGAGTATTTAAAGAAAAAAAAATAGTTGTAACTTTTACAAGAAGAAACTTTGTAACTTTTACAAAAATTCCTGTTAATCTTATTAAAGTACTAGAATATTGAAACGAACAATAATATCAAGTTTCTGTATGCTTATCTCTAGCGTTTCCCCCAGTCAGTATGTCAGTCTGTCTGTCTCTGCCCCCTCCCTTACTCTCTACATTCATATTACTTTTGTCTCGCCGAAATGCCTCTCTTAGTTTAAAAAAAAAAACATTTTGGCAAGTGGTAAACAGTGAATTCATTGCCAGTGATATTTGAATCATTTTTTACAATGTAAACTATGCTGATTTAGAATATGTAAGTGATTTTGCTAGAGTGGCTCTATTTTGCGAGATAATTAAAATTAATTAAATAATGTATGCAATGTGTTTGAAAAGTGTCAAAAATTGCATGAAGTAAAATAGTATACTAACAAATAGTAGTGAAACTGTTGATAGTGATGCAGAAATTGAAATTTGTTTAAAAATATGTGTAATAGTGTTAATATAAGAAAACATTTTCATTTGAAAAACTATTTTTAATTAATAAATATGTTAATTGTCTATGGTAATGCATTAGCAAATCGCTGTTTGTTCGACTTCCTTTTGTGTGTGACGTTGGGGCCATTGCGCTGGAGGCTCCAACAGTAGTCAGCCATCATGTGTAGGTCCCATCTTCCGTTATATCTCTCCTTCATCCCCCTCATATCTTGGTTGAACCTGTCGCCTTGTTCCTCTTATTTTTGTCAACCAGTGGCTTGTTGATGATATTTTTATTACCTACAGTCATGGTTTCCCTTGCAGGCCATGTCACTCTTGTCCAATGATCTTGCCTTGCCCTGCTATCCCAAAGGCACATGAAGCATGTGTATTTTGTTTATCCTGAATGCTGCCAAAGCAAGAAGTTTACCATTTTAGATCAACACATATTGAACACTGATGCTCATAATAACGGACTTTCTGCAATATTATTTTGATATTCTCATACTCTTCTTTAAGTGTTGTTGAGTGAGAAATGGGAAGAGATGCATAACGGTTACCATTGTGTAACAAAACACATTTCAAGCTTTTGATGGAACTGTCTATAAAAAGACGCATGTCTTCGGAATGGTAGTCTTTTAGTCCCATTTGGAACCGTCCAGGGATGTCATTACAGCAAACAAGATCTTCCTCTTGGCTGAAATATGGAAGAAGAAACTCTTGTCTATTCCGATAAGATGTTATTTTAACTTCTGGTTTGAGAATTTCTTTCATTGAGCCTGGACGCTAAGAGCTCAGATGCTTGCTTGAACAGATTTAGGTCTCGTATTAGGTCATTGAGTTCTTCTTGGCTGAATAGTTGAGATGTTGAAAAACTTCCTTCATAATCGCTTCCACTTCACCTGCCAAAAAATCCAAATCTTGCCCCTCGTCGGAGTCTGATGGTGAAAGCTCTAATAACCCAGTAAATACTGGTATAGGAACTTCACTGCTATGTGGAATTGGTCTCCTTGCAGATTCAAGATCAGGATAATCCTACTAATATTTCTTGTAGCGATTGAAGCCTTTAACATTCTTAATACAGCAATAACAATCACCAAAATGGTCTTTCGGCGCTCGCCATACAATTGGTACACTACGAAACTTAGACTTTTCTTCTCACCATTTGTCCACTGCCGTATACTCTCCACACAATTTATGCAGATCTTATGGGGAGCCCAAAACTTGTCTTGGTCTCCCAGCTTCACACCGAAATAAGCCAAATATGCCTGCTGCACAAAGTCGGTTATATTTCTTCTTTGCTTTTCAATCATGTATTCTACACAGATGTAGCTGAATACATTCAGATTATTTTCGCAGCATCTTCGTGTTGAACTCATGATGTCCTTAGAAAGCAGCTATAAAAGAGAAAAAAATAAACCAAGTTATAACTTGGTATATTTAAATTAAACAACATACACCAAACTTATTGCATTTGTTTTACACAAAGGGTACAATCATATTTTCAAGGGTGTCCAATATCTCAGAAACTAGAGCCAATTCAGCAAAAGCAGTGGCAGTTTTGAAACCAGCACACATGAATTGCAATGAATTCATTCAAACATTTTTGGCAATTCGCAAAAAGCTTTTTTTTTTTGGGCTGTAAAATAGTTTTTATATGGGGGCTGTAAAACTCAAAAAAAAAATGCCGCCATATTTTTCGCAAACCCAAACGTCGAAGAAGTAAAAAAAAACATTTTTGAAACCGAACTAAATATATTAAAATGACTTAGTATGCGAACATATTTTGCTTTTCGAACATTTAGTGTTATTTCTTTAAATTTCCTAGTTCTTTCCCTTGGCGATCATGCCTTCTTCTTCATATGTTTTTTAAGTTCCGTTGAAGCTTAAGTTATTATTATTTATTTATTTATTTAAAAAAAAATTATCAAATTTATAAACAGTTCTTAAATATAAGGTTTGTTTAAATATTAAACGATTTATTGTTGAAACAATCTTAACACTAAGTAAGTTCATATTCTGAGATATCTTTGCAAATAAGCAAGGCAGAACTACGTCACCTTCCACCAACCCAATGGTGGTAAAGTAATTGCTTGCAAATATAAATAATCGTAGACATAAATGAATCCATCCATTTCATATGATTGACATGGAAGAAACCGAATTGGAATGGTCTACTGATGAAGCATCCGCAAAGGCCTTAATGAGTTTCGTCACCGGATGCCTAAAATTTGGTTTTGTACCAGGTAGATGTCTTGAGAATTGTCATCCCCTTTTGTTGCCAACCCCCCTTTTTTACACGTCTGCTGACACTATTGTTATTCAATGAACCTTGAGACAACAAGTGATTCCAATCGTGATCTCATTGGATGAATTAATCTCTCACGTCAGACCGTTGAACAATGATGGTAGACGGCAAAACGTTTATTTATCAATGTTATTATTTATACATACTAGTTAACAAAGTCCCGGTACCTGGACCGGCGAGTAGGCACACAGTTGGAGTTGAAAATAGTGAAAAATATATTTTATTAAGTAAACAATCAGTCTATATACTCGCAGTGGCCCAAAGACATGAACAGATTATTGTAGCCAAAATACATTTGAGAATAGGGACACTATTAGTACATCAAATAAAGCTCATATGTTAATAGTTCACCCCAAAATAAATAATCCTCACTATGGGTAAACATCTTAACATAAACAACTCCCGATGATTAAAATCTTAAAATGTTAAGTATTTCATAATATTTTATGGACTCCTTTCCAAACAGTTCTTCATTTAATGTTTTATAATGTTCAACATGACGTATTTAAAGAAAAAAGAGAGACGTGAGAGTGCCTGTAAGTTAAGCGAAACGCTGCATGTTTAGCAGGTGGTTTATTTACTGTAATACACATTGCAGCGTAGTACAATTGACATTTATACTGTTTAGTTTGTTATTATTTCAAAGAAATATGTCTATATCTAACGCACAGTTATTTCCCTTTATTACTAACCAAAAACTACGTAACAATATATTTTTTTCATTTTTTTTTTACTATTACGTCACATGAATGAATTGTATAAGCAAATGAAAATACCAGGAGAAATTTGTTGCAATTTTTGTGTGAAATTTCCAATGCCATCGGTGTAGAATTTTCATAGTGATGATGAACCGCCCTGAATGATTATTGCAAGCGGGAGCTGAGATTTTATTATTTGCACCAGCCAGTTATCTAAAGATTGCGCCCTCCCCCCAACATTCCCCCCATACCCCTACAGGTCTGCTGCCTCTATTTGTTATTCAGTGAACCGTAAAATGACACGTGATTCCGACTGGTCTCCAACGTCACAGCGTTAAACATAGACAATAAATCCAAGATTAAGCATAGATGACCAGTTAGCCATTGAATATAGACATTTAGTTAAAGATTAAGAATAGATGATTAGTTCAGCAATAACTTAGACAATTAGCTCAAGATTAAACACAGATGATTTGTTCGCTATTGAAATGGACAATTAGTTCACTATTGAACATAGACGTTTAGTTTAGCATGGACAGATTTGATCAGTACTGATTTGATTCATGTAACAATAGTAATGTATTGTACACTTAAACACTAAGTTACATAATTTGGGTATCTCGATATACATTACATACAGTAATGGAAAACTTATATTTATTTTGAAATAATACACACCGACACTATATTAAAGGGGGAGAGGATGAAGCTTTACGCAGGAAGATGGATAGTCTGTGATTGGTCATCTAACTCGCTGTTAAAACGTAATCTGTATAGGATCTGTAGTTAGGAAAAGATCTGGATTCCCCAAAACATATGCATTTATCAGAAGATATGCCGTTACCAAAATATAAGTAGTTATCAAAAGTTATACAATTATCAAAAGGTATTCAGCCATTAGTGATAAATAAGACTTAAAGCTGATTGCCATCTTTCAATAGTCAACTTTTGATTTTTTCTTACAATACAATTAATATCAAGATATCGCTTTTAAATGATAAGAGGAAAAATGGGGGGAAGAGAGAGAAACTGAGAAGAGTGAGAGATATAGGGAGAGATAACGAGAAGGGGGAGAGAGGGAGAAGGGAGAGAGAGAGGGAGAAAGAGAGAGAGAGAGAGAAAGATAGAGAGAGAGAGGAAGGACTAATTCGACATTGCAATGATATTTAAGAATCATTATATTTTCTTGATCATGTTGTGAATACCATTCGCTCAGATTATGGAATTAAATTTGTCTACTCGGTTATGCAAAAGTGTGTGTGTGTAGAGGGGGTTATCTCTCTCAGCATGTTTACTATTCCATAGAAAATGTTCTTAGGGCTGGGTAGTCTATGCTACAACATATGACCACCCCACTACCAAAGGTTGCCCGGAATAAGATCCATGAAATCATGTGCTAAGATTGCTCTGACTGGCAGAGTTAATCATAGAGCCCTTATATATCAGTCTAAGGCCAACAAAGAGCTAAAAAAGAAAAACGGCTTCACACTTCCATGATAGTAAATTGGTTTTTATAGGGGAATGTATTTGTTTGTATAATTGTATAGTCTTTTCTTCTTTAAGGGCCTAAAACAGGCTAATGATTATTGTCCAGTCAGACGACAGACGGCCTTAGATTCATTAAATTATTTCATCTTTCATGTAAATTATGTCATGGCTTACTCGACTTAACAAACGCATGACTTAACAAACCACTGGGTTTACACTGTCTAGCTGATCGGACATGACTAACGTGCTAATTTTCAACACTCTAGACTTTTCATTTCTTAATCAGGTCAGACATCACAATGGGTGTGACTGGGTTGGAGATGTCCTCAATTAGCCTGTTGGTTTGAGAGTTTAAAAATAGATAGTTTATGTGCGGTTCAAAAAGCTGACATTTCACCCGATATATATATATATTCTAAATAGCTTATGTGACGTAATGTAGTTATTTCTCCACTGAACCCACACTACATGTTAAGTTTCTATTTTATTCAATATTATTTATTGATTATGGTTGCAGTCATTTGTTCTCTTCCCTTTTGATCCAACCATCAATAGGAACAGCGATTTGTCACTGTTATCGACGCCATTACTAAAATAATGTATCTTGTTTGCATATTAAGAGCAATATAATATCCAAATTTTACAAAATTTGTTAAACAGAATGTTATGTGACATGTTGAATTATTTTAATTACAACAAAAATAGTTTTTTAATACTAACAGTTCAAAACTTTGGCAAATTAAATGCATCTAGCTAAACATATGACTATTGGCATTTGCCACAATTGAAAGGTCAAAATGTGCTAGTCCATCAAAAAACTTAAAAATTTAACCTACTAAAAATCAAGTCACAAAAGCATGCAGTATCAGTCAATGTTATTGTCATTCTGACATTAAGGCCTGAACAGCACTTGTTGGTGATTTGTGTTGGAACAGCCTTGCGGTTTGCTTCCACAACTTGCAATAAAGTTGCTTTCTCAGTCTTTAGTAAAAATAATGTATCTTGTTTGCATACTGTTAACGTTCAGGCACTCTTGTGATAGCAAATAAAGAAATGCACTGTCAATGTTATAACAAAATAAAGAAAGTTCACATTCCAGTAGCGTAAAGTCCCCCAAACATACATCTGGCTCTCTTAGAATTGGACGAATCTCCACGCACTTTTCGTTTTCCAGCTTCACTGGTGATTCCCTGCACATTTTCCATCTTCGCAGCTGCTGTCTCTCGATCTGAGAACATGGCTAATCCAACAAGCTCGTCTGAAAGATACCAGAGATGATTATCAAGGACTTTTCTTGCATCTGGAACTGATAACAGGATCGATGATCTAGTAACTTCTGAGATCAGTCCACAGTTTAAATCACTGGATGGGAGTTTCAGTTGCACGAGGACCAGTTACCCAATTCTTGATGTAAATTGTGTACCACAAACTAATAAGCTCAACTCTGCTTCTTCTTTGTAAGCTTTAATGCATCTATTTGGTTTAGAGATTTATTTTCATGGCTAAATTAATTTTGCCATCCAGTGAGCACGAAGTACTGGTCCCGGAGTTCTCCAGTGGATTGCACACGGTGGATGTCCTAAACAATCAGCGTCAACTCAGTAAGCTCCATGTAATCATTTTTGACTTGTCTTTTAAGGTGCCTTTGATCAGGACTGAAATGGTTGCATGTGATAAAGGAAGTTTAGTGTGTCACTTGGAATGCTGAAAAATCGGTTCCTGGTGATGAAACTCTAACAGCCTTTGAATCGTTTGAAAAGTGGGATATCTGGGGAGTTTGAAGGTCCAAAGCCGATAGTGAAAACCTTTGGACAAGATGATCTCTATTTCATGATGACGACAGACTAATCAATGAAGTTCATACCCATCCTATTTTCAAGGCCAACACATAATCCATTTATTCTGCCGGTATTTACTGAGGTTGTGTCAATGCACATAACCTGAACCTTTCTCAACCAGCCGCCACTCCGACAACAATTTGTGAACCGCATTTGCTTCATTCTCACTAGGTCCAGAGCTCACCGTTGGTACACCTAATAGTTTATCTGTCCATCCCATCACCTGAAACTTAAACTTCGGTAGCCTGTCAACTGAGCTCCTCCCCAAATATTGCTGGAAGTATTCTTGCATCCCAATGGATTACTAATGGGCAAGTTGCCTCAAAATTGATCTGTCATTGCTTTAGAAATTTCATGCCTAGCATTGACTGCGCTCGTTGAATAGTACGTGAAATAGAAAGTGCATTTGGATCGTGACAAAGGGCTGCAGCAATAGGAATAAGTAGTCAAACAGCTTCACGATCAGATAATATATTACGGTCAAAGAACTTTGTTACACTTGGATTGAACAATTGGTCTTGAGAGGTTTTCTTAATATGAGTTATCTTGTCTTGCTGTTTACATGATTTGCTAATTTTTCGTCGGTATATACTCATCGTCATATTTAGATTTTCATCATCAAGAAAGCTGCTGCAAATGCACAGTCATCATCAACAGGAAGTTATGGCATAGAATAGTTAAACAGACAACGCTATATATGCAAAATTTAACACAAAGAACATGATACAGTAAGTAAATATGCAAAAATGTAAATTACATGAAAGTTCGACAATTTTCGATGAAATTGTGAAAATCCATGGTCGTTGCTCTGTATGTGAAAGCTGAGCTTTTTTGGGCCACCCTACTGTAAGTACTAGGTATAGTTTTCATGAGATGGCTTTAGGCACTAGGTATATATTTCATGAGATATTGTGGGCACTAGGTATAGTTTTCATGAGATACAGGGCACTAGGAAATGACTTTAATCATATGGTTAGGGCCCCAGGCAGAGACTTAATGGTATGGCTGTGACTAGGAATAAGAACTTATCTGTGCCCTACAAAACTTAGATTTCTAGAATTGAAAACTTGAAGAGCTCATAGGCGGTTAAATAGTTTCTCTTTCCATAAGATGTGTCCGGTGCTGTATATGTTGTTGCGAGCAGTTTGATCTTGCTTACCTGTTTTGATCTTGTTTACCTGTTTTGATCTTTTTACTTGTTTTGATCTTATTTACCTGTTTTGATCTTGTTTACCTTGTTTGTTCCAAAGCTACCTGGTGTTTAAAAATAAAGATCGATAAATAATGTGTTTTTGCTATTGCTGTAGTTATTGCTATGGGGTTTAGCCTAAGACCCGACTCATGTTTTGTGGCTTCATTGGTAAAGTCTCAGCAGTAACATCTGGAGGAGGTCCATGTCAGTGTTATATCTCTTTTTCAGGTTATAGTGAATCAGGACATGCACTGTGTTGTTTTTGGCATAACAGTAGATATTATATTCAGTTGTTTTGTCTATGCTCACTTTGAAAGATCTGCATCCAGTGTCAATTTCAACAAAACCTATACAAACACAATAACTAAATAATTTGTTTGGGTTTTGTGCCAAAAAATATGGTGTAAATGGGAAATACACTGGATAAAAGGAAGATACTCTGGGGTATATGGATGATACTTTGGCTATATGTGAGATAACTGTGATCGAGGTGACAACCTATTGCCGGCAGTAACTACCCATGAGAATATTTGCCTCGGCATCAAACTTCAATGATATCTATACCTACATATGGTTGTCCGTCAATGGTGGCTAACACCATAATATTTGTTTTGATTTTATGAATCGCTTAGTTGTTGTTTTTTTTTTTGTTTTCCGCTGTGCGTCATTTCCTGTTCTCAATATACTAATATCGCTCTGTTGAAACATGTTTGTTTGCCCTGGACAAGAGAATGCAAAATTTACTTAAGTGAATGTACCAGGACGAAGCATTAACATTAATCATGTACCTGTGAGTTGGTTATTCAGCATTGTTTAGAGTACATTCACCTATGCACTTATCTCACTGAATATTATGTAAAGAAGCTCCACAATACTAATTGAGTACAAAATAATTTCATTTTTCTGGAAAATGAATGAAAATTATTTTATAATTGTGACGTCAAGATTTACTTAAAATACCAATTTGCCACCTAACACCCAAGAAAAAAATTTAAGAAGAATTACATTGTTATAAACACTTGTTTACATGTTCTTTTATATACGTTAATGCACCTGTTGTGTAGCTGTATTGAACAGTTTTGAATAGGACAAAGAAAAAGCTTTTTCTTCAAGAAAAAAATAAAGCATTTTCTACTATAAAAAAATTCATCAACATTTTTTAGATCACCTGACGCAATGTAACTATAGATCACAGCTTCTGACATTGGGTCTTTGTAAAGTGATTTTCAATGGCTTCTGCTTACTTGACTTGAAACCAGTTGCAAATAGTAAGACACGAGGTAAGTGCAGAAACAATTTTGTAACTTGAAATATTTCTACAGTACTACTATGAATATATCAATTTTTGTAAAATGCTTCTTGAAAAGTTTCAAAAACAACTTTATTACTGGGTACACAACTACACTGTGTTCATGAAACATTTAGTCAATTTTTGGTGAATCTACCAGTCAGTGGACCAAAATGCGGAAAGTTCACTCAAATCATTAAATAACAGAATTTCACTCAACAATTAAGTTTTGCTTATTTATTAAGTAAATCTACCATCTCTAACCTGTCGCAATTCGCACACACCCTCAACTCCAGGTAGGTCGACTTAAGCCCCACTTGAAAATGTTTTTGTTATTTAGCCCTTCGACAAGTAAACCTTCAGCTCCATTCCCGGTCGATGTTAAAAGAGAAAAGTTTCATCTATTTTAAGCAGCATTTATATAATTGTAGTGTATTGTTGGAGGTTCTATATACATTTTTTTTTTAGAAGGTATAATGAACAAGTTTATAATTAGATCAATATCGATATGCTAAAAAATTTTATATCATCATTTTTTGCGCATAATTTTGTTTCGTATTAAAATAGTATAGCATTTTACAGGTATCGTCTGCAACAGCTGAACTCAATAGTCTCATATGCATGTCACCTGTAATCAGTGTCTAGTCTAGGCTGATGTACACGTGACAATGGTTGTATTTTTCAGAATTATTGTGAAATTTTGTTAAATTTAATATTTTATATGGGCTGTTGATTTACTGCGATTAATTCGTTAAAATATACGATTACATTTTTAACACAAATACCTAAATGCGTTAAATTTTACCCAAAAAGCTGTCATTTCAGAGTTGTTGGAAAAAATCAGTAAATAACCCAATTTATTTAGATCAGACAAGATTTAAACAAGCAATAAAGCCTGTTCAATGCAGGACACAGGACGTGTTAGCGCATTTTCGTGTTATGTATTATGGGTTTTATAAGTTAAGTGGAGTAAGTCATGTTGAATAACTGTTTCAAAAAATAAATAATGAGTTACGCCCTTTTGTTCAATTTCCGTATTAATATAGCTTTTATATAGTAAAAAAACCGGTACCCTAAGAAACTTTATGACCGGCCCTCAGAGGTCAGATCGCGAAATGGACTTTTGATGCACACATGGCAGGCAAAGACCTACAAAAATATATACATCATGGGTCTAGGACTTATGGTTGCTGAGATCTACAGTGATGACAGACAGACAAAACGCGGACAATAGCGCATTTGACTTCTCGAAAATGCGCTAAAAAGCAAGGAAAAACCTGAACACAGAAACTGTCATGTTAAAATAAAATCATTGCAGCTATATGACCTGAAACAATAGGATTACGGCTTAATTCAAAATTAGGACACTGAATGATACAATTAGTGAACATCTGTACGTGTTTTGTTCTCATTTCTTGGTTGTGTTGTGCGCCTC
The DNA here is from genome assembly GCA_021962125.1 of Bulinus truncatus. NCBI lineage: Eukaryota > Metazoa > Mollusca > Gastropoda > Planorbidae > Bulinus > Bulinus truncatus. The sequence goes on from JAGDYQ010000011.1 coordinate 1,543,722, forward strand.
CTGTGGAACCACGTGGCTGGGGAAAATAAATGTACTAGCCAAGCTCAGTAGGTGATCGTACTCATAGACAATTAGCGCATAGATCCCTCAAGGGGCCCGTGACGGGTGAAGGTATTCAAACGCGTTAATAATAAGTAATAATAAGTAAGACCTCCTGGAGGCGAAGTGTATCAAATACATCAGCAGGTAAAGATCAGACATAGCTGGTCAATACGGAGCCGCCAGATTTTTTCGGCTCCGGCTCCAGCGAAAAGTAGCGGCTCCCGGCTCCACGGCTCCGCTCAAATCGTGTGCTCGCTGGACTTGTTTATTACGCCATTTTTACGCTATAATATTATTACTTAGTTTGAATACAAACAAATGTATTATATTAAAATGTGCTTTAATTCGCGATAAAATTTTTAACTGTATGCGTTAATTTCTGATCTACTTTAATGAACAGCAGCTCTAGTAATATATAAATAGGGAATATTTTTGATTGATTTAATCAAAAGTGAACGTCAAAATTAAAAGGTCAAAAAGGAACAAATGTTAAAATGATTGTAAGTTAATCTGTATTTTCTTATAAATTGAAGGTTCCCACAGTGTTGGCAGGAGCTAGTATCAAATTATTATATATTATTGTTAATGGGTATATACTTTTAAAAATTTTTCCTTATCCATAAAATAACACATATTTGCCATATAATGACTATTAATTTTAAACGTCTGTATCTCATAGATTTGATAATGGAGAGTAAGAACATTTTAGCCCTGTCATTAGTCATCTTATTATCCTGTGTCATCAGATGTCATATTCAAACTGTCAACACACAAATCTCTGATGATATTTACAGAAGACCAGGCAATTTTCCGCTGTCAAATTCAATCAATAAAACATCATTTACACTAGAGGAAAACAATTGATTGTCAATTTTACACAATGCTTACAGAAGTATGGTCATTCCAGAGGCTACAAATATGAGGGAGTTGGTAAGTTGAACAAATATGTTTAAAATAAAAAATGAAGAGTGAAAAATCTTTTCACGGCAGAGGCATGAATATCAACAAATTCAATATCACCTGATAGGTTTTGGCATTCTTCCCCACATGCACAATATCAAGGATTTATTAACTTCCAAATATGTGGACGGCCAAGCCAAATTATTACCTGTATATCTCCACTTAGTTTTAAAATCCATGATACAATGTGCCCGTACGTGATTGTGGGTCTGTGGGAATTGTGAGGATGTATGTAGAACTCTTTGTGGAAACTGGTCTTTTTGGAGCTCTCTTGTGAAGGCTTTATCGTTAATATTCCACTAAAAATACACACACAGTTTTTTATGGGGGTTTTTAAAAGAATGAGCCCTGATTTCAAATTGCAAAGAACAGTAACTGATAACAGTACCTGTTAACAGTAACTGATAACAGTAACTGATCTAATGTGAGGTTTGCATTGATCTAATGTGAGACTTACATTGACCTAATGTGAGGCTTTGGTGACCTATGTAAGGCTTGCATTGACCTAAGGTGAGGCTTGCATTGATCAAATGAAAGTATTATGAAAGCGACATCGGGTTCGCTCCCTGTTGTCTACAGTAAATAAACATAAACTGGTCAATCCCGTCATAGACATTTTGTCTTTTCCACTGAAAATATTGTGCGATTCATTTAGATGTACCTTGTGTCATTAATTTAGATGAAAACTGTGTCATTCATTTATATGTACACTGTGTCATTCATTTAGCTGTACACTGTGTCATTCATTTAGCTGTACACTTAGGTCATTCATTTAGCTGTACACTGTGTCATTCATTTAGCTGTACACTGTGTCATTCATTTAGCTGTGCACTGTGTCATTCATTTAGCTGTACACTGTGTCATGCCATTTAGTTGTACACTGTGTCATTCATTTAGTTGTACACTGTGTCATTCATTTAGTTGTACACTGTGTCATTCATTTAGTTGTACACTGTGTCATTCATTTAGTTGTACACTGTGTCATTCATTTAGATGTACACTGTGTCATTCATTTAGCTGTACACTGTGTCATTCATTTAGTTGTACAATGTGTCATTCATTTATTTGTACACTGTGTCATTCATTTAGTTGCAACACTGTGTCATTCATTTAGCTGTGTCACTCTGTGTCATTCATTTAGTTGTACACTGTGTCATTCATTTAGCTGTACACTGTGTCATCTATTTGCTGTACACTGTGTCATTCATTTAGCTGTGTCATTCATTTAGTTGTACACTGTATCATTCATTTAGCTGTACACTGTGTCAATCATTTAGCTTGTGTCATTCATTTAATGTAATATCTAGGTCATTCATTTAGCTGTACACTGTGTCATTCATTTAGCTGTGTCATTCATTTAGCTGTACACTGTGTCATTCATTTAGCTGTACACTGTGTCATTCATTTAGCTGTATTAATCGTGTCATTCATTTAGCTGTACAATGTGTCATTCATTTTTAGATGTACACTTCGTGTCATTCATTTAGCCGTACACTGTGTCATTCATTGAAGTTGTACACTGTGTCATTCATTTTAGTTGTACACTGTGTCATTCATTAGCTGTGTCATTCATTTAGCTGTACACTGTGTCATTTATTCATCGTACAGTCTCTTTAAATTTCAGGAATGTGGACAATGATCTGGAAGAGTTCGCTTGGAATCACACACAGGCCTGTACCGGGCCTACAGTCACAGGTCAATGGTTAAAAATAATCGAAACCTAATACTTGGCAGTCTTGGAACCCAATGGGGAAGTTCTGTATTACCGTTATAGTAAATATTGTCTCGTTTATTATTGTGAAAACTGTTTAACATTGGTAGAATAATTTGTAAATAAAGTAGCAGCTAATACTGGGCAGGGTGCCGAGAGCCAACACGGGCCCAAGGGCAGACATCATTGCGGGCCCCTTGTCAAAATACAGTCGATTCCGGATATAGTCATAAAAAGAGTATATACAAAAAGTTTTAAACTAAATTTATTTTACTTTGCCCCCGTTAATGCACTATCGCCGATAAAGCTACACAAGTTTTCATAATAATGTAATTTGTGGAACTGACTTTTGCGACATGCAGAGAGAAAGCTGCAATAAAACTTTGCGGGCTATTCTTCGCAAACACTTCAATTATATTGTTGTAGTCAATCGTTCTTGCAAGTCGACCTTCCACTGCCAGTGCGCATTCCAAGGCTGGTTAGCGTTTCCTTGACACACATTGTCGATCTCCGAGAACATTTAAATGAACACGCGAAAGATCGTTCAATTGAGCAACGGTAACCGGAAGTGTAGAGAAGATACGTAGCATACTTGCTGCCAGTTTGGAAACAGTATATCGATTTTCAGTTCGTAAACGGTTCAGCAAGTCAAATGGAACAAACTTTTTCGCCTGAGGCCTGCAACGTATTATTTTCAGATGCTCCAACTCATTCAACAGATCGGCGCTAACATCAACAACATATTTATCCGCCAGGTTCTTGGCTGCGATGAGGACGTCTTCTGTATTAATATCATGATATTTCCACAGAACGCCGAACAATTCGTCCAAATTCTTCGCCGCTTCGTGTCGTGTTGTTAAATTCGCAATCACGCTGTCAATCACGACGTAGAAAACGCATCGCTTGAAGTATTCGTGTCGATCCTGTTGATCATCATTGTCGTCGAGAATTGCTCTTGTCAGGCAATTGTCGTCTTCGTTTGCGTTTTGTCTCTGCCTAACACAGGACTGTTTAACACCACGGCTCTCAGCGACAAGTTTGCTCTCAGACAATGGGGCGTGAAAGTCTGACGTCACAAGCGCCATTTTGGTTCCAACCATACTCGCCGTATAGTGTTGTTTTCATAAACATACATGTAGATGTCTATGATTGCTTTTAAATACTTGAATATTATCATAAAGAATGGCACAATATGTTGCTAGACTGTAAACTATCGACCAGAACGTGTTCTTTTTTTTTTGCTTTTCTGATGGTGATAATAAAAAAATTTACTTCAGAAATGGATGACACTAATACTAATAAGGTAAGGTTTGTATGATGGTAGTGACTGTCTTGTTTCTATTTGATGCTTTAATCTTTACAGGACTGAAATCAATATAAAAATTAACCAAAAAATATAAAGAATTTACTGTAAATATATTGTTTTAATTACAGTATTTCGCTATGATAAATTGTATTACGTAAGGATAATAAAACTACTGTCTTGTACACTTTAATGATAACATTTAAAAATGATTACAGATAACTCGGAAATCCTACCATACCAGACTAATTAATTATCATATTAATATATAGTAAATTTTGATTCATTATATGTTATTATGTACTAAATAAACTTATTGGAGTTTTGTGCTGGTCTGTTAGTGTTAATATTGTTAATAGTCTAATATTACATTTTTATATTTGTAAAACTAATTGTTACTTCAATTTTTTTCTTAGACAACAGGACAAACAACTTTCCAGGCTGTGATCATGTCAAGCCAGAGATGGACTAATGATATGGGATCTGGAATCTTTCCAAGAAACAAAAAAACTCTTTCTTTAACAAGAAAGACCAAGTTAAAGATATAGACCTACAATTGCCAATTTATTAAGACACTGAACTAGCAGATAATGTTATTTTTTTTGTATGAAAAATAAACAAGAAAGATATAATAACCGCCTTTTGTCTTTATTAAATAGTCAAATAATGAAATTTACAAACATTCTTGATAAAGGTGAGAAACATTGCATGCAATCATAATATATACACCAGTCTAACATAATCATTTTGAAATTGTTTAAATCTTTAAAGGCATCATACCAGTATCACACATTTTTGAAGATTTTTAAAGGCTAGTAAGCAGAATTGTCTGTAGTATAGTCTCTCCATAAAATAGTTTGTCTCTCCATGAAAACTTCCAATAATGGCTTCACCAGTTCATCAGCAGAACCTTCAAGACATTCACTTTCCTTCAGCCATACTAGATATCCACTTTCCACCTGCCATATTCCAGTTTGAACGACTGAAAGGTTTGTTATGGAAGTGAAAATACTAATTGCCTCAGTTCCTACAAAATTGAATGTACTTGAGGTGTATACCATTGCAAGTATATCGCTGTGTGCTTTTTAGCATTTATCACAATAACAAAATTACTGACTGTGAGCCCACCTTTACTAGTAAGTTGCCACAATTCATTATTTGCCCAGTAGTTGTGAGAGCTATTAGGGAGATTGTCCCTAGTAAATTTAGCTGTCATATGGATGTTAAAAGGGCTTTCTTGTCGACTGCTCCTCTTAAAAACCATCTCCTGTTAAAACACATTCAACCGAAAGCACATAAGTGGATGTGAAGGCCAGTCAGTGGATGTGCTTTGTTGCTCTGGGCTCATCAACCAGCAAATCGCAGATGCTGTTCCTAACTCATCATTATGGACTTTGTTGTTATATCAGTGAGCACTACAGGACAGTGCTGCTGACATTATAAATGGTTATAATTTGATCTGGTCATTCATATGAGGAGGATGCTGAGATCTCAAGGTGGTTGTGGAACATGTAAAAAAAATTGGTCGCGAATTTTTTAAATAAATAGATACTGGCATTAAAAACATTAAAAAAATAACTTTCATTCTAAATTTAGTAAAAAAAAAGTACGTGTATTTTAAAATCAAACTGAAGTTAATTTTTCTTTTTTACTATAATTTTATTGTAATATTACAATATTTTTTATAACCTGTTCATTCATTCAATTATTCTGTTCCATAAAAATTACTACATATTCTTAAGGTACCCGGTACCGAAATAAATGTTTAAATCTGATTTTGTGTTAAAAGAAAAAAGTTGATCTTGGAATAAAACCATCATAGATCAATATGTTTGTATAATACCAAAACAGGCAAACTCTGGGGAAATAAAAAAAAATTACGTTATTATTGTTTACTTTTTCAAAATATAGGCCTACTATTAGAATTGTTCTTTAATATAATTGCGCCTTGTACGAAACACTCATATTGCTTCCATTGCTGCAACGTACAAGTGACAGTTCGAAAGTGGAATGCTATGTTTTTTGAACGTATCAATAGATTAGCCTTTAGAGGCTATATCTTCTCCGTCTTCTTGTTGCGCTTAAAGAAGGACTCTAGAAGGTATATAATAGGCTCTCTCGCGTTTGGGGTTATGGCTTTGCTATGATACACATAGCATAGAATAAGACAATTTCAATAACTATAGTTGGATTAAGTTAATTTTAGATAATTATAGTTAGTTATGAATAGATTTCCATAGAAATATTACAAAATTCTATTGATAACTCTATGGCTTTTCCACTGGGAGGAAACGAAGAGGTTTATCGATTGAGTGAATTCTATTGTGATTGAGAGAGCAAATGCAAGCGTAAGTTGTTTCAACTTGAGCATCCCGAGGAAAGCCATAGTTATCAATAGAATTTCTCAATATTTCTATGGACATCTATTCATAACTCTATGACTTTTTTCCACCGTTACCGCTTCATCTTCATTCTACATCAATCACATTGACAATACACTATACTCAGATTTCAAGTACGTCTAAAATAGTTATACACCAATTCACACTCGGATTGGTTTATGATTCAACGAGCCTCAGCAGTCGACTGAATTTTTAAGTTTCGTTGGATTGGCTGCTATCGGCTGTCATCAACGTACCCTCAATAAACAATGACACCCCCCCCCCGACCTCTCGGCGTCGATACGGAGTAAATGGAATGCTGTATATTAGAATTAATAAAATCATAAATTCGCATAAGTTTGACATTAGCATAATTGAGTTTCTGTTTAAGTAAAGTATTTTGTTCATAGTTTACTCACTGAGGCATTTAACACAGGTAAATACGGCAATATCTATCAGGTACTTGGTACAGTATCTATATATAGTCATTTAACAGGTAGGCCTATATATTAAGACTATGAGGTACTTGTACAGTATCTATATGATACACATTTACCTAGGTATATATTGTGTATCCACCAGGTAATTGGTACAGTATCAATGAAGCCAAGTGATTCTCAATCTTATGCGTATCGTTCCCCACAGAAGCTTTAAAAAATATGCTATCTCTCTCAACGAAACATATCTTTTTTATTCCCAATTTTTTATACTGATCCACCCGATTTTTTCGCCAAATCGCTCACAGTGGCCCTGAACCAACCCTTTATCTGTTGGAATAAAGATCATGGTAAAGAAAGTTTTCTTAATTTATTTTTATATTGACAATGAACTCCTAGAACATTTCACCAAACTTGTGGTATTGACATGTAAATTAAGCAAAGTGCAGAGGGAGCGATGGCCACAACAGACTGACATCAAAATACAAATAGCCATGCACGGACTGCGGGATGACAGTGTGCAACAGATATTCGTATCCTCGGAGAGCTGCAACAGCAATGCCAGCTATGAACAGACTGACAAAATGTAGAAAAGCAGGATTAGCTTCAGCAAAAATATTGTTTTATTAGCCAATGGAGATTCATGTCATGCTCAAAATAAAAATGTTTGGACAATTAAAAGTAAAATCGTTGAAAACCAGATATCATAGTTTTAAAGTACTAGTACCAAACTTTTTTAATATTTTTTTGACAGAATACGATACAAATTCTTGTGTGTTATTAGTCAGAGTCAATCTATTCATGCTGAATAGTCAAAATTATTTTCATGATTTATTAATATCGTTGATATATTGTTAGTTTCTTGGGAAGTAGCGCAAAGCTACTCTGTCCGCGCTCCCTATTACATCGATTTTACTGGTGCAGGGACTTAGGCTCTCGAGCAGTGATGATCCTAGACAGATGCCTGGTTTACTTACCCATGCAACGACTGTGACCTACTTCAGTGGTCCCCCCTAACCCCAAGTACCGGTCCGTAAATCAAATGGAACCGGGCCGCTCGCAGAAAAAACACGAAATTATTTCCACTTTTAACGGTATGTATTGCTCTGGTAATTGTAAGATTTTCTAGAACGAGAGGTCAACCTGAGAGCTCCAAAGGCCGCGAAGAAGTGGCGAAGTTCCTTAGGTGAAGAATTGAAATTGTCCTCCACTGAAGACATTTGCCGTGCACCACTAGGATATGCTGCTGATAAAAAAAAAAAGATAGTACGTTTTCCTTTATTAGCTTGCTCTGTGAATAGGTACATGGGGAATAAATAGCTGAAGACATTGAGACACAATTGTACGCATTCCAGGTTGACGAATCTACATTTATCCACCAAGGCAATACTACTTGTTTATGTCAGCATATGCACAAGTACTGAAATACACCTGGCCATTTCGACATCCTATCTGTGAAGCGGGTTCCCGCAGTGATAAACTACGGAATAAATCGGACATAAATAACACATTTCAGTTGTCAACTATTACCCCTCCCCGGGATGGAACAGGCTCGTTACTGAGAAATAATTCTGGGTTCTCATATTGATTTACTCCTAAGGTGAATTAAAATGTTAAATCATGCATTGTATTCATTTTTGGTGTAATTTTAAAAGGAGTGTTTTGGACACAAATTATTTTTTTTTTAAATCTAAAATATATACAGTGACATGTTTGCACCCTTATAAATATAAACCACGAGTCAACTCCAGCCAGATCACACAACCGAGTTGAAGAATCAATTTATTGATTCGTGGTTTTCTCAAACATTTCCAAATCGATTCTATGAAGTTTGAGGCAACCACCGGTCGAAGCTTTAGAGATATAGGATAGAGCCTCGCTTTTCCAACGCAGGTACTTCATTGCCGAACAGAGCAAGTGGGATCATTTCAGCAGTGAGGTACCATAGATGCCTATTTAGGCACGATTGCTGACTTGGATATGTCTCTGCTGACATCGTTGCAATCCAAAAGTCGCTTGTAGAGCTGTAGATCATCTCTTGGTGCATCCACACTCTTTTTGCAAGGGAGCCACCACGACATAAACATGTGTTACAAATGTAGCAAATGCACGAATCTTTGGCACTTGATCATGTGTGGTAATAGTATTCATATAAGAATCACCAGCTTTCTCACAGTGCAATCTTGAGGCAATATATCAGCTTACGCTATCCATCGTGCTTTAGCAACGGTCTTTTTAAAGTTAACTTCCTATTTGCATATCTTTAGGTAAACAAGACAGCTTAAGGAATTCGTGGTAGTCGTCTCGCAAGAATTAGGGTTTGTTTACTATAGTTGTATGATAATCACGCATCTCTTCGTCAGTCGCCTTTGAGCTTCAGATCATGATCGAAGCACGTAAACAACTACGAACAGACCAACTATGTGCCACCACCCCTAATTACTGCAGCTTGACAGAACAAAGCATCCGGGGATTGAATATTGTTCGCAAATACATGCGAGAGGACAATCTCACCTACGATGGGCGACAATCTTTGACCACAGAGCACGATAGCTTATTTGTATATAAATTAGTACAAAATTGATGATGTAAGCTGGCCTTGTTGTGTTTGAATGTCATATTAACGATACAATTGTCATAATGCCACCTTGTCAATAGTTTTATACACTTTCAATTATTTATACCAACAGGTTTCTTGTTGCATTTGGCAGACTTGCAATACCTAGATGTTTCAATTGCTTTGCATCACCAACAACAACTAAGTTATGCGTTCTTCAAGACACAATGATTTTTAAGAGGTCAGTTTGTCATCCTGAGGTGGAGTGTGCAGAGTTTGGGTGGTTCCGCGAGTCGTGCACACACATGATTTGAAGTTTTACAAAATTTAAGAATAAACACATAAAACACTAATCATTTTGTTTAATAACAATAATAATAGACATTTAAAAGTTTATATTTTGGCAATCATTCAGGCTATTTATATATTTTATAGCTGATCTACTCTTTGGGTATAAAAGATTGAATCTTATTGAAGCTCCTTTACTGGGTATTTAGGCAGCATTGGCAATTAAAAAGCCGAACAGCCGTGCGAGCAGTTTTCAACCTTTCACTGAATGCTCACCCACATTTGCAGATCAATGGTGCATAAAAGTGTCTAAGCAATTTTCTCCTGCTTGCATTTGAAAAATATTTAACAGACAATCTGAATGCTGAAGCATTTTTAGTAAACGAAAAGTAAACCAGCCTGCAGCCAGGGTCAGGTGCAAGGTGATACCACATTCAGCAAGGCACCTTTACTTTTTCATTTTGTCCTCTTTTTTCTTCTTTTTAAGCGAGGGGGCATCCACACCTATAAATGCCTCCTAGTGTCCCCTTTGACTGCTGGGGTTGGGTCAAACTACTTGAAGTTTGTAAACTTGGAAACGTATTATACTGAAGTCAATCACATGTGGATTAGAGTGGGGCAGGGGGCCACGCCAGGGCCTGGACTGAGCTAGCCATCAACTTTTTAAAATATTAATATCAGCACGGGGCCTGTGTCACCCTCTGCCTGTGGTTTCCTAAAATTTCTGTTTTAACTTTGTAATAGTTTTATATTGATATCATCTGAGGATAATTCAGCAAACTTAAATAAGCTAATAAAGTACATTGGTTTTAATTTCATTTTTATTACATATGTATAATAAAATAATAACGTGCAAACTCCGTGTGATTCTCCTGAGGATGTTATTTAATTTGCAAATTTACTTTTTAGCAGAACACTCTTATTTTTAATTGAATAATTATGATCAAAAGGTTGTTATTGAGGATCTGTTCTTTGTTTCTAATATTTTTTATAAGAAATAACACACAAATAGCTAAGCTTTATTCATGCATCTTTGTCGCTCTTCCCGAAGCAGCAAGTTAAACAAAACAGTATAATAATATAAATCAGTATCATTATGTAAAACAATTGTGTAGCAGAACTATTGGTCAATATATTTATAAATAACAGTGAACTGTAATTGCTCAGCCACGTTTTTATTTTTACTATTCATTTAAATTATTTTTAACAAACTGCAACATGCCAGTGGCTCATTGAAACGTAGCTAAAATTATATATTTCTAATTAATAGCTAAACAATCGGTACTAAAATGCACCATTCCAGATATAGAACTGCAAAAAAATTTCTTGGGGAGTGGACTCACGGAAACTAGTTATTGTTTTACTACACATGTTGAACAATCTTCTCTACATGCTCTCCTATCTGTCACCATTGGAATGTTTGCTTTCGTAGAAAGCAGATACTTTATTTTCAGCACAATTTCGCGTTGTAAATCGAGAAGATGCAACTGCAGAAACGGATTACGCCGAGTGCTGTTATTGCAGTGATACATCATGCACCTCAAAACTTGAAACAAGCAGTAGTCGAATTCCAGTAATTGTAGCATCATTAACACAGATTGCATAAATCAATGCCAAACAATTCAGTTTCCAAACGAGTTGTGGTTTCTTTGTCGTAGGCAGGAGACGCAGTAATAACTGGATATAACACTACAGTGAATGAAGGTCAGTCAGCATTTCCTTAAGGTTTAAAAAACGTATTGTGTTCCTTATCATCCAAACAGCACCCTTAAAAACGTGCACTTTAATGTTGCATTAATTCAAAGACGATGAGTTCGAAGAATATTTTATAGTTAGATTTGAATTCAATAATAGTAGCGAACAGTCAATATATTGGACATAGACATCATAAAGCACAATATTATTTCCATAAAGACTAAAGGGTCGTTTGTATCAGGAATTAAAATTATAAAAATAAATATGTAATTAAAATGTTTACTCGGTCATTTAATTTGCGGTAAGGACAAGTGTCAGCATAAATGAAATGAATTTCCTAAATTAATTTCTTTAGCAACTGTTCATCAAAATCAATCTATATTGCCAAACATTATAAAAACAATGGATGAGAAACAATTTATTTGAAGGATTCACTATTTTCTTTTCATTTTAACGTTGGTAAGATCGGGCAAGTAAAGGATGGTTTTATCGTAGTTTTCGGGTTACTCTGCAAAAACTTTGCTGAAGTCCGGGGACCCCAAAACATTATCAAAATATTTTTTATTTTTTGTCAATGTTTTTTCGATCAATGAAACAAATTTAACAGCAGACAGATCAAGATAAATCATTTTTGGTGATATATATATATATATATATATATATATATAATATAATTACTGTACACCCCACAAAATAACCAAATATATATAAAATGAACATTTTATACACAAACAAACCCCAAAAAAAAAATTAACTGGATTGCTTCTGTGTGTTTCATACTTACTTACATATTTATGTATTTAAAAGTCGACTTTACTTAAGATTATTACCTTATTTTAATAAAGCTATTTGTTTTTTTTTTTATTATTTAATGTCAAATGAATGATATTAATAAATATTATATTTATTTCATATAAATATGATAATACCAGTGTTACTGTGCTCAATGTGTGTCAACAATTTAGTGTCAGCAGATACCCTATTACACCAGCAATATCTATAGCTTCAGTCTATATTATAATTTTTTTTCAACTGCTAGACTGAATGACAGCTGGTCTCTATAGCAATGCTTCCAGATTGTCAGAGTTCAGTGTCAGATTTAGTAGTGTTTATCAGATTTATAAAGCTTAACCCAATGGGAGGTTTGGTGGTGTTCAACGTTTGATATAAATACGCATAAAATCTAAAAATGGCAGAAAATTTGAGTACTTTATTTCACTTAACTATTTTTGTTGATTTGTTTAAGTGTTTTTCGGTTTATTTTTAGCGCGTTTGCAGAAGTCGAATGCGCTTATTGTTTCATTTTATTCGTCTGTCTCTCTGTCCGTCTGTCATCACCCTCCTTAGATCTCAGCAAAACTGCAGTCTGACCATGATGTATATACTTTTGTTGTAGGTTCAGCTCGTTTATTCTGATCAAAAGTCCATATGACCTCATTTTCCACAAAAAAGTAACAGTACTAGAAAGAGAGTAAAACTATGAGATAATAATGAAAATTAAAAATGTACTAAACCTTGAAGAGGTTATACTGTTAAATAATAACAAAGCGGAATATCACTTTAGTATTGCAACGATTTAAACTATTGTTTTGAATAAAATTAATTAATTTTTTTTTAAATTTCAGAGTAAAAAAAAAAAGTTCTTGCATAAAAATGGCACCAAGAAAATCACTACATACGTACTGATACATAACACTGAAATGCGTTAACACGTCCTGTGTCCAGAACAAGCAGGCAGATGCGCTGGCTTTCGTTTGCAGTTTTCGTAAATACATGATTAGCGGCCCAGCTCCCGTTCATTTTTTACACACTTAGTAAACATTTTGTACACACTTTGTAATACTTGTCCACACTTTGCATATACCAACACGTGTGTTCCGTTTCATGATATTGTACTTTGTATGGCTGACTTGGATTAGAAAAACATTTTTTTCCTTTAATTTTATCAAAGAAGTTACAGTGACGTAAGACCGTTGATGTTGCATATATGTATAATTCTACTATCAGTTATTACAGTGACGCCAGACCGTATAATGTTGGAAGAGTCGCTCAGACTGCACCAAACAAAAACAAGGTTACCACTTCCAAGTACACGACACAAGCTGTGCGGTGTTGAGGTTCATTAGTAGCTTTCATCCTGTGACAAGTTAAAATAAAGTTAGTTTAACGTTAATTATAATTAGTGTCAATCAATTTTAAATGATTAATTTTAATGATATTTTCTGAGCCAGCTGACCAAATCAAAAAATTTCTACACTCTGATTAAATGGTGACATTAACGTTACTGGACTCTAAATGATTGGGCTAATGTATTATACTAGATCTATAGTATAAATTAGCTCAATGAAGAAATATATCTTTCTTGATGCCTTTGATGAAATTTTTGATAGTCTATTTATTTTAAAGAAATAAAAAGGTTAGCTTTTTAGATCTTTCAATTAAATGTTTTTAATAATTACTGAGTGTCATTTTATTTAAACATTTATTGTTTTAGCAAGTATAAACACAAATAAGGTATAACTTGGGTACAAGAAATGACAACCTTTATCTGTGTATAGTCTGCCTAAATTCCTAATTATGGAATTATAGAGGTATACAAGAAAGTCATTCAGTGAGCAGTTTTAGAGTCCTTGCAAGGTGGTGCAACATGTCACTCTTTGAAGCAAAAAAAAAAGATAAAATTTGTAAAGATGACATGTTTATTTCCGTTTTATTTATAAACCATTATTTCAACATTCTTCGTTGTGCTCTTTATTATCCTCACCAACGCCGATGTGTGCAAACGCCATGAAGCATCATAAGCGTAGATGATTATCGCAACGCCCAGCTTGAATATCGATTTTCGTCAGACTAGTGGACGAATGGAAGATGATATAATATGTATACATTTCTCACAACAAAAATGTTCAAATTTTTTATGTTTATACTAAACGAGATAAGGATAATTTCTGTTGAGTTGCTTGCACTGCAAATAGCTGAGTTATCAAAATAGTCATTCACACACATACAAAAAATATTCAGATCCTCGAGTTGGTCAATTTTTCCGATCTATGATGTTCATTCTGTTATTGTGAGCCCATTGGAGACTGGAATGTTATTGGTATTGGTGCAATGATCATTATTTGGTAAAGTATCCTTACATTCCATCTGCAGCCATTGTTAATGTTATTTAGTTTTTTTATTAGCAGTTTTATTATTCAGTTTTAAATATGGTATTTATTAAAGGTATAAAGCTGTTTCGAAATTCAAACAATATTGCTATTATTAATGATGCCGAAGGATTCTTTTTTTAAACAACTGCTCTTGTTGCAGTGATGAAGATAAATAAATTTTGTGATGAAGCTAACAATGTTGATGAGCTATTCTCATAATTATTTTTTTGTTGAATAATAATATGATATTAAAATATTATCATTGTCATTGATAAATATTTGCATGATGTGCAAGTATTTCTAATTGAAAGACACTGGAAAAATTTTTTTTTGTGTAATTGTTTAAAAACATGGTGAATTTGTTTATAAAGATTTGGTATCTAACAAATATTATATTTTCTATAATGAATTACTATTATAATAATATATTGTAAAGCATACAAACATTTTATTTAAAAAATGTTATGAAGATATTAAATAAGAGTATAAGTACTAAAGTGAACTATGTAATTTTTTTGGGATATGGAATTTTGGAAAAGGTGCTTAGCTAGATAGAGATTTTCTAGTACACTGAATGTATTGAATACATACTTGCTGACAATGTTTCTATTGCTCACAAGAAGATAGAATTTACTTAAAGTAAACTAAGGACTCTGTAATTATTTTGCTGACTACTGTATAATGTAATATATGTTGCATTGATTGGTTTTAACATTAATTAATTAATCAAAAACATGTTAATTTTTTCTGGTATGTATAATGGAAAAAATGGGATTGTGGGGGTGTCATAACTCTGTTATATTCTTGGTAGCACTGTAACGCACCAAATGAATGTGTAATAAAACGGAAGTTAAAAAATAAAGAGGGAGAAGACATAGACGGTTATTTTGTTGTAATTAGTTCGTCTTCCGAAGAGATACGATAGTGATGTTTTCACACTTCGAGCTGTTCTGATTTTAAAAACCAACGTTCATTTCTGTGACATAACAGTGTCTTGTGTTCTGAGCTCATGTCAATGCATAATAATTGAATGAAGCTTTATTGTATGAAGTAAACTACATGTGTATTGATGTGTATTGATGTGTATTGATGTGAATTGATGTGTATTGATGTGTATTGATGTGTATTGATGTGTATTGATGTGTATTCGTTCTTTGCTCACGTAGGCTGTACCCGCACGCCCGTTTGTATGCCGGTTATCACCATGTTTACCTTACAGCTATCTGCATCATGTTTTGTTTATCACCATGGTTACCTTACAGCTATCTGCCTCATGTATTGTTTAGTTTATTGTTTTATTTATTTCTCTATCAACTAATTCAATGAAGTCATCCCTTAGAACAATAATACAATTATTTTAAAATATATATAAGGACAATTATAATGGTTCAGTTTTTTTCTGTTACCCACGTGCCGAGACATTACTGTGGATTTACTTCAATTATGTGGATTAGAAATATGTGTATTTAATTACAGATTTATCACAGTCGTGTTTAAAGAAATATGGTGCATGTAAATATGACTTTGTTTGGTGTGTGACCTATTGATTGGTCTGCTTTGGTCTTTGGTTTGCCATGCAAGAATGAACAATACACTATATCAATCTAATCTATATATCATCTATCTAACCTATCTAACTATCTATCTAATCAATCCATCCATCTCTCTCTCTCTATATATATATATATATATATATATATATATATATATTTATATATACATATATATTAAATATATATATATACATATATATATATATATCTTTATGGACTAGAAGAAGATGCCAGTTCATGTTTCAATTATTTAGACTTTTCATTAATAGATCTCTAACAGTCTTGATTATTCCATTAGTTAAACTGATTGCAGAAGAACAAACACGATGGGCATGAAATTAAATGCTTCATTATTGTAATACAACTGGTATGTTAAATATTGAAATTATTACTTACATGGTGGTAGTGTTGATTCAACAGCTTGACTTGTGTTTTGCTGTCCCCCGAAAAACTGCTGCATTAACTGAAAACATAATTACATTGATAAAAAATAAAGCTTTTATTGAAATGCATTAAAATAAAATAATTATTTAGATCATACAAATATCTATGGAAATTATAATAACTAAAAATAAAAGCGTGGGTGCATATCTAAATAAATAGATTATTGATTTGTTTGATGTTGTTTATCATCTAATTTAAAGACATATTTAATTGACTAAATTTTGGTAATAGTCAATGTATCGTTTATTTTATTGTGGTCACTTTTAATTCAAATTGTTGTGTATCTACTAGTTCAATCGATAAACACTTTCACAAATCAAAAGAACCTTCGGTAGTCGTGGTTCATTAACTAATTTAGAAATCCACACCATGAACAGTGAATAAAATCAAATATGGCGTCCCCATTATCTCTCCAGACAATTTTTTATCCAGTTCAACAACACATATCCCTCCAGACAGTTCACATATACTTAAGTGTATTGTGAAACTTGTTCCTGTAATATTCCTCTATCTTATTATAATGCTGTAACAGGTATTTCTTTACTGTGTCTTAATCTTTAACTTCTTTTATATTGTTCAGGGCAGCTTGGGCTTCCTCATAAAGGGACACAATCCAATCTTTCTTTTCAATATGGCTAATTTCAAATTGTTTTTCCATGATTGCAAAAAAAAAAAAATATTATCAATGTCCCCTTGCCTGC
The DNA here is from genome assembly GCA_021962125.1 of Bulinus truncatus. Taxonomy (NCBI): domain Eukaryota; kingdom Metazoa; phylum Mollusca; class Gastropoda; family Planorbidae; genus Bulinus; species Bulinus truncatus. The sequence goes on from JAGDYQ010000011.1 coordinate 1,560,946, forward strand.
AGCTGAATGGTTGTATACGTATCGTCTTTTTAGGGTGATCTTCAATTTTGTTTGCTTCCAACAATTTTGTTTCTAGCCTCTAATTTTGCCATTCTCATTGCATATTCATGATTCCTCTCTTGCTCCTCTTCAGCTCTCTCCTTATCATCGTTTTAACACTCTCTGATAAATTTAGCCATTTGTGTTCCCTATAGCCCTATAGCTCTATCCAGCTTAAGATATGATTCGTAGTCCTGATCCACTCTAAATTGTTAATCAGTAGTCAGTAAACAATACTCTGGCCGTGAGATCAAAATATTAATCCATTGTGACCACTAACACCACTGCTTACCATGTCAGTGCATCGTTTATTTTATTGTGGTCACTTTTAATTAAATTATGTCCTCCTTAACTGTAATTGCACTAACTGATCTCTCTTGATCTCACTGTTTCTATATTACACTCTCTGACCTTTCTCTCCATAAAAATTACAAGCATTTTTAACAACATTCATTATTTGTTAAACATCTTGAGTGCAATAAAAGTGAATACAAAATAAAACATACAAATTAACGTACAAAATAACGTAGAAATTTGTATATAATAAAATAAGTGTGTGTCGTAGTATTCATTATGTCTTACTTCAAGCATGTTTTACTTCAAGTATGTCTTACTTCAAGTATGCCTTACTTCAAATATGTCTTACTTCAAGCATGTTTTAATTCAAGCATGTCTTACTTCAAGTATGTCTTACTTCAAGTATGTCTTACTTCAAGCATTTCTTACTTTAAGTATGTCTTTCTTCAAGAAGGGTTGGACTGGGGTGTTCAAGCGGCCCGGGAAAAAAAACAAAAAACGGCCCTATCTTCATGAATTTTATTTTCCTTGTGCATTTTTCCCATTCAAACCTGAGGGCCGAGGCCTCCAAAGTCATGGAGTAATTTTACAAATTACAATATATATTAATAAAAAAAAGTTAAATGAAATTTATAATTTATAATTGTATATAAAATATCAAGAATGTGACAATTCAAGTTATAAATCATTTTATTCGGGCTCACTGTGATGGTGTTTATAGTATAAGCAATTTCTTTAAGCTGGGTGCCATTTCGGCTACATGATCTATAATTGTGTAACTATTTAGTTCACTTAAGACATCAGTTTCTGTTGACATAATGTCACAGATTGTATTTAAGACATCTTCCCGTGTAACATCAACCCCCACCCCCTATAACCCTACCCCCCCTTCTCATACCCCCCACCACTTTTTCTTTCAATAGAATGTACGGACGGTGGACTGACACGCCCGTACCTGTCCATCAAACCAATAGCCCGTGACGGTGGACCTGTCTCCTCCGGCCTTCCATCTTCATCCCTTCCTGAGACTAATTACTCAGGCCAGCGCATGTATTACGTCTGGATACCAAAGTGTTCGTACCTTATCATTTAATGTGGTACCGTTTCTGTTTGCTCAGCACACCTGTATTTGACACATGACGCTGATTTATGTTTGGACGAGGAACCTATTGAGAAAGCCAATAATATAAAACAGAGATGAATTTTTCAAATGGACTCTCTCTCTCTCTCTCTCTCTCTTACGAGAGGTACACACTCCTTACGAGGGGTCCACTGTACGGGTCTGTTTAGACTCCCGATGATATTTTAAACTTAGCGGACAAGCTAAGAGTTCTTTTTAGAGCTATTTTTTTATATATATCTACGGTTGAATTAATATTGTAAACTTAGCGAACAGCTAAGGGCTCTCCTTTAGAGCTATTTTATATATATATATATATATATATATATATATATATATATATATATATATATATATATATACGTTTGAATTAAGTCAATGTTGGTTAACATATACGCACCCGAATTGAGTCGTTCTGTATTCGTCGTCAAGTGGCTGTACACAAATAAATTATTTGACCTCACGTATTCAGCTCAGTACTTAGATTACCCATAGACAACGGCCGTCACAACAGTCTACAAAGGCAGACAGTGACACATAAGCATAAAAGCTTCAAGGTGTGTAGAAGACAATGAGCTTCGCAAGCGATACTTAATGTATTTCAGAGAAGATCTCTCACAAGCTACTTGGGTAGAAGACAGTCAATAAAAGTTTATATGCACTAAAGAGATAATTTTATGTTTGCCCATAGAAACTGTATTTATGTAGTACAGAAAAGCAGCAAACAGGACATTTTTTTTGCAAAATTTGCATTTTTGAAGTTCCTCACTCTTATCCACAACTGGGTCGTCCCAGAGTTAATGTGGCGAATCTTCACTGACGCTGTCCTCTACTGAATCATCGAACATTTGGAGAATGTATTCGTCGGGGACAGAATTTTTAAATTTGTCCCATTTTTGCGCAAAGTCAGTTAGCTCTTCTCTGAGATTAGTCGTTGTTGCGCTTTCATCAAATTTAACGAGAATACTGCTAAGGCGCTGCATTGCTGTTGTAGCCAAACCTTGTTGTTTAATATCCTGAAAATTTTGTGGATCGAGACAGGCAATATCTGCGTATAAGGAATCGTGACTTTCAAATCGCTTTTCAATAGTTTTTACAATTTTGTCCATGATGCAGTTATGAACATCAATGCGATATCTATTGGCTGCATTATTTCCTACCTCGTGCGTTCTACTTTCATCAGGCATTGCTTTTGGTTTGTGTAAACGTTTCTCTATACATTTTTCTTCAATGGTAATTTCAACAAATTCTTCATCCAACTTGTTATTAGCCCAGGAAACAAATCGTTTGGCACTGTCGAGAACACCATCGAAATCTCTTGAAATATTTTTAACAACTTAACAGTGCAATCTACATTACGGTATGCTTGCTGCAGTGCATCCATTCCGGTGGTTTGTAAATAATTAGAAAGCGATTATGTGTGCGGGAATATTCTTAAGTAAAGTTTTGCAGTGACAGCCGTTTCAAACTTGATAAACTTATCTAATACAGTTTGTGTATCCCTGATTTTTACATTGATCGCGTCCGATTGTGCTAGTTCTTGTAACGTATAAATTAATTCAATGAACAAATGATGAGTTTGGATTATCAAAATTAAAAAAAAAAATTTAACGCATTTTCTTTGGCCCACCATCGCGTTTCACCAATAATATTTAATCTTTGGTGTCTAGATTTCTGTTGGTGATCGACCCAAACATCCATTCTTTTATACGATTCTCTAAAGAACACCGCACATGCGTTTAGCAATTGAAATAGGCTAATTGAAGAGGTCGTGGTTTGAGTAGTATCACTTAGAACAAGATTCAATACATGTGCGTAGCACTAGGGGTTGTCGGTTTTTAAAAACCGGCGGCGAAAAAACGGTTTTTCGACAAAAGTCGAAGCATTCGACAACCGGTTTTTTTGGCTTTAAAAGTCGGTTTTAGCTTAGAACTTAACAAATAGCAAAAAATGTTGATACATTCCACGATATTACAGAGAAATCTGGGAAACTGTGACTTTCCAATGAACTCCCTCCTCAGTCCGACCTATGTACATTGGCATTGATAGAAAGTAACTGTTGAGCGATACAAAAGAGAAGGTGTGCCCAAGTGGTTAGGGGTAACTTGAGGATTGGATGGAGTTGAAGGGGACGGTATATACACATAGAGAGATTTATTGCATCCGTTTCCTCGACCTGGAAAGAGGGCTAAATTCAAGTCGTTAACTAATTCCACAAAACAACCGATGTTTTTTTTTTAGCGCACGAATTTAGTGTTGACTTGCGGGAAGTATACAACTTGAAACGTGGGGGGGGGGGGGGGGTATATAATCGATGCCTCCCAAGCTCATCACTAAGCAATAGACAGAACGGGGCTATTTTTTTTTCAAGTTGACTAAATTATGTTCGCCATCCAACACCTCCACCACCACCAACCCGTCTAACCTAAACAAGGCATTCACATGGCAGGACCGTCGTACAGCCGTTGTAATGAATAGTGTAACTAATACATCTCAGGGATGAGAGGGGGTAGGTGGGGAGACAATTGTAGGAAGGGAGGGGCGAGGAGTTCAACAGTGGAGGAATGTTTTTAAACGGGCACTTGATATGAGTCCATGGAGAGGTGCAAAAGTGTTTGAGTACTGTGTCACATATATAGATAACGTTAGAAACTTATACAGAGGATGTTAGAGAGGGAAAGGCAGAAAGTGAATACCATGAGTAGAAATAGAACCGTAATATCTATAGACTATATACATAAATAAGCTCTATACTGAGGTCTACATCACAACGGCTGATTTCAGAACTGGTCTGTGTGCGTCAAACCAAACCTCTTGTCTTTGACAATATAATATAAATGAAACATAAGAAAGAAAGGTCATGATAGAAATATGTTTAGTAATAAAGCAGTTTAAATGAATATATAGATACCCACTAGACAGTAGTAGTATTGTTACTGTCATATTGATAATTTTTTTCTTGTATTTATTTTTTTAATGTAAAAATTGGTTGACTTAATTACATTATCCTTTATTCTTTCTCATACACGTTAATTAAATACTACATACATTGAAAATAATTATTGCTAGAATGCTTAAAATACCCGTTATTTCACTTATTTTATAGTAAAACCGAAAACCGGTTTTCGCCGGTTTTTTGAGAAATTGACCTTCGACAACCGGTTTTTTCAAAAGTCGGTTTTTGTATAAGCCCTACGTAGCACCAGACATGAATTTGATGAGGTGCGACGTCACTCAGCCATTGTACTATCCTTGCATATTGGCTGCCCCATTTGTAGCATTACCGACACAATATTCAATATTATGTTGCATTGAATGAGTTTCTCTTGAAATATTTCAAACATACCTTTTCCAGTAGAAGATGTACAGTTTGCAACGCATACCAATCGCTCATGAACTTTATCTATTACATATCTTATAATTATTGAACATTGGTCTTCAATGTCGTCTTCGATATGAGGGTAATCAAATTTCCTCTCCCCTTATTCGCCAAATTAGATGCATGTCTGTCATTACTTTTCTCAATAACCTTATCAAGATGTTTTTTTAGAGCATTTTCGAAAAAAATGTCCCCGTTTTGTCTGTCTGTCTGTCCGTCATCACCCTAGATCTCAACAACTATAAGTCCTAGACCCATGATGTATATATCATTTTGTAGGTCTTGATCTGCCATGTGTACATCAAAAGTTTATTTCGCGATAGGCACTTTTAAGGGCCAAAAAAGGGGGCGTATTAAACACCGTTTTTTACTATATAAGCTATATTAACAAAGGAGCGCCCTATATCTCAGCAACCATAAGTCCTAGACCCATGATGTATATATCATTTTGTATGTTTTGGCCTGCCAAGTGTACATCGATAGTCCATTTTGCGATCAGACCTACCAGGGCCAAAATATAAGAGTTACTTATGTACCGTTTTTGCTTATATTTTAAATATAAAAAATAAAAGCTAATCAAAGGGGTGTAATCATTATTTATTTTTGTAACAGTTATTCAACATGATTACTTCCCTCTCATTAAAAATGCTCTAAAATGTCCTTTGTCCGAAACGGAAACGACTTAAATTGCTTGTTTAATCATTGTGTCAAATTTTGACAAGAGTAATAATATTTCCAAGAAATGTCCATGGTCGATTGTATCGTCGTTTAATGTATAGGCAGCATCATCGGTTGCGTACTTGTAGAAGGTGTTTGTTGAGAGACGGTGTCTTTAGTTTGAATTGGAGTGGCTTTAAATAAATCGACTAGATTTCGGCATTTAGCTCCATCTTTACCAAGAATTTTTAGTTTCTTATCTCTTAATTTCTTCACACCAACTTTACATTTATATTTTGAATTTATATCACTCATAACCGTAAAATATTTTATTTAATTAATACTGATTATAATTAACTAACATATAAAAAAGAATTTTTATCAAAGCAAACTCATCGAAAGTAGAATGGAAGATGTAAATTCTAACATGGCGGTTAACCGTGAACATCCCTAGTACGGAGCTCTTTATTGACGTAAGAGTACGGCCCTGTTGGTTTGGACATTATGGACCGCCATTTTTGTAGTTGCCTCTAATATCACCGAATTTTAGTTATCAATTATTATATCACCGGTCCTGGAGGCCCACTGGTCCTGGCGGCCCACCGGTCCTGGCGGCCCACCGGTCCATGTGGCCCACGAGCCCACCGGGTATCATCCCGGTGTCCCGGCAGCCCAGTCCACCCCTGACTTCAAGTATGTCTTACTTCAAGCATGTTTTACTTTAATTACGTCTCGAAAACATTTTTTCTTTCCTTATCTATGGGGAACGTTGAGTTGATTTAGACAACGCAAACACAACAAACGTAGAATGAGTGAACCTACCTACAGTTAAATGTATAATGTATGCTACTTCAAACTTTCTTCTTTACCTGCATCATATGTGGATCTTGAAACATCTTCATCATGCTAGTCATGTCCATTGGTAAACCTGACTGTGGTTTGGGTGTGGCATTCGCTGAGTCTGTGTCTGAAGCTGTTGGATGATACACGGACAACATGTATAGAACGCTCTGCCTTGTTTCAATTTATTTCACCGACGTGTGGTTATATTTATGGCTACTGTGTTACAAAACCGTAATGAATTGTTTTTTTTTTTGTGTTTTTTGTTTTAATAGCCAACTAACCCTCGGTGTCCGAATGAGTAGACATTTTTTGTCGTTTGTTACCGTGAATATGTGTCGCGTTTTTGTCGATGACCCAAATAATTTCGACAGATATGGTCAAGGTCATTCTGAAGGTGAATTCGTACTCTAAATTATAATATCTGAAACTGTCTTCACAGTCTTACAAGTACCAAAAATAGTCTTCAGTGAGTCAAATGTCTAGTTTTAAATGTTGAATGTTTATTTATTAAATACATTACTTTAATTTTTTTCTTGTTATTGTTCAGTTTTTTTTTTATTTGTTGTTGTTTTTAAGTTTTAAATATTAGATGTTAAAGATTTAAACAAATGAACCAATGGTTGACAATATTTTAGAAAAGTGTTGCCCTTATTACATTTTACATTTAATAAACAACGTGTCAGTCTCTACATAAATTCTAATAAGTTTTACTTTTTGGTAAACTGAAATAATCCATCCAAATCAAGAGAAAATATATTTTTAAAAAATATTTTGATACGGTTTTTACATTTCGACATATTTTAATACGTCTTATTAAACATATTCACATATTTTGATACGTCTTATTAAACATATTCACATATTTTAATACGTCTTATTAAACATATTCATATATTTTGATACGTCTTATTAAACATATTCACATATTTTGATACGTCTTATTAAACATATTCACATATTTTGATACGTCTTATTAAACATATTCACATATTTTGATACGTCTTATATTTAAAATTGTTAACATGGACTGAAAGAAATCATGTATCTTATTGAAAAAATTGCATTTTTGAAAATTCTCTCCTAAGTAAATAATAAAATATAAAAAAAGAGATAATGCCAACAGAATGGGAAACAGCCTTAATAAATCCACTCCTGAAGAAAAAGTTCAAAATTTAACTGCAACAATTACAGGGGAATCTCCCTTCTCATCACCGTTTACAAAAATACTAACAAAAAAAAAAATAGCCAGCAGAATAGGGAATTTCAGTGAAACAGTATTATTAGATGACTATCATTGTGGTAACATAGCAACCACGGACCACATCTTTTTCCTTTGAAACACTCTTGAAAAAATGTCACGATAATTAAATACATCTACACATGCTTTAGATAAATTTCAAGATCGCGCATGACAACATCAGTAGATATTATCTTTACAAAACATTGCAGAATTTCTGTATCCCCAACCAACTCATTAGAGTAGTACGCATGACATTAAAAAATCAAGAAGCGAACGGAAAATACAAGGGGAAAGCACCAGAGAATTTAAAGTAAATCAAGGACCTAGACAAGGAGACTCCCTTTCGTGCATACTGTTCAACTTAACCCTAGAAAAAGTCATTAGAAACGTCCAGTTGGATAAGCGAGGAACAATAACACGGCAGAAGTGAAAAAAGAAAGACAATGATAACAGGAACATTGGTTACAGAACCGATCCAGAAACTTGAATGTGCTGATGATATAACATTGATTGGAAAGCAAAGCAATGACATATCAAAAGCATACATAGAATTAGAAACAGCAGCTCATAAAGTAGGTTCAACAGTAAATGAATCAAAGACTCAATACATGCTATTACAAAGAAATAAAAAAAGAAGGAAACGAAAAAAAAACATTCAAAATCAGTGATAGAGAATTTGAAAGAGTGGAAAAATGATATAATGATAGAGATAAAAAAAAAACCCAAAAATTAACAAAAAAAAAACAACTAGAAGTAGAGAACATAATATATTAAACACTGTATACAATACTAAAATACAGGCAGATCTCCAGAAAACGTAAGAAGAAACATATACAAAACAGTGATCTGCCCTGCAGTAACATATGGTAGTGAAACATCGACCATCAGCCAACAAGCAGGAAATATGCTCAACGCTTGGGGAAGGCAAATATTTGGGAAAATATATGGGCCAGTAAAGGAGAATAACGAGTGGAGAAGTAGAACAAACTCAGAACTGTACCAACTATACGAAAAACCAAATATAATAACTGAAATCAATACGAATTTTGTATGTATATCCAGTTATGTATTGATAAAATAAGGAGTAAGGGAAGCATAGTGGGATCAAAAAAAATTGGAGTTGTCGGGCATGAAAAAGTAGTGGAACGCGTTCCGGTTCTGAAAAAAAGGTAAGGGAATGTCGATCCACCGCGTTCCCCTCTGAATATCTCAGGAAAATGCAATATTTATAATGTTCAATTTGTTATTATTTCTATATTTCTATATTTAATGTGCAGTTATCTCCCTTTACTGCTAGCCTCAAACTACGTCACACTTATTTTTTTTCCTCATTTTTTAATATTACGTCACATGAATGAATTGTATAGTAGGGTTGGCCGTACACAATGTAGACAATGCAGACTAAACCATTTATATAATGTTAAAAGCATTGATATTTCTTTCTTTTTTTAAGAGGCCTGAAGTTTTATTCTGGGTCTGCTGCCTCAACTAATATATTTGGATAAATGGATTTTTATTTAAATTGAAGGGTAGATAAAAGCTACTCAACGATTCTAACTATTTCTATTTTGTACTTTGGTATTTTATACTTTACCACACATTACATCAAACAAGTATTGCTTTCTCCTGTTATTTAAAACGATTGGTCGTAAAGTATATTACAGTTAGAAAGAGTGTTAAATTTTCAATAATATATTTTTTTGTAATCAAAAGAGCAACGGGTTGCAGAGGCGTACCTAAAGTGGGAGAGGGGGGTCCAAAATAGAAAGTCCCCTCGGGACCCAGCTTGAGGGAGGCCCCTAAACTTTTTTTTACATTAAATATTAAGTACATTATCTCATGTCATGGTTCGAATGTCAAAATGCAGGGACCTCCGAAAAAGACAAGCCCCACGGGCCCCCAAATACATCGGTTCAGCACTGCCGGGTTGGTAATATTTTTTTTTCCTCAGTAAGGTAAATTGTATTATGCTACAATGTATATAACAGTAAATAAACTACCTGCTAAACATGTAGCGTTTCGCTTAACTGGCAAGCACTCACGTCTCTCTTTTTTTTAAATACGCCATGTTGAGCGTCACAAAACATATAATGAAGAACTGTTTGTAAAGGAGTCCATTAAAATATTATGAATGAATTGATATTTATCAATGGTAAGGTTTTGTGTGCAAACATTATGTAGGCTATAGTTGGATGTTAGGATCAGAGTTTAATCGTCGGTGGTTGTTTTTGTTATGTTTCTGTACCCATAATGAGGATTGTTTTCTTTGGGACGAACTATATAAAATATGAACTTTATTTTATGTACTATTAAGTGTCCCTATTATCAGATGTATTTTGACGAGAAGAATCTGTACATGTCCTTTGGGGCCTCTTCGAGTACGTAGATATGCTATTTTTTTGTATATAGACTGATTGTTTACACGCTCAAAAAAAACAACACACACACACGCACGCACGCACGCATGCACGCACGCACGCACGCTCGCACGCACGCACGCACACACACACACACATATATATATATTCAACGCTAACTGGTGCCTACTAACCGGTCCAGGTACCGGGCCTTTGTTTACTAGTAGTATATTAATGATCACTGGATTAGTTTGCATTCTTAAAAATAAACTAAAGCACAATTTATTAAAAAAAAAATAATATAATAGCTGAGAATTTAATGAGTATAAAAAAATTGCAGAATTTTTTTTTTATATTCGATCGAGTTTTCAAAAGAACTTTATTTAGGATTTTAGCTACGATGAACGCGGCTTTTCTCATCGTCGAAGATTTTTCAATTATTTTTTTTTTATTACATTTGATGATTTTAAAAGGATATCTCAGTTATATCTGTTATAATAAAAACAACAATAATTTAAATGATAATATGTTATTACTACTTTTTAATATTTGAGACTTTTACTTTTCATTATAAAAACCACAGAAACTATTCAATACTTTAGATATTTTAAAAATAAATATTGAATTTAGCTGAGACCGGGCAAGAAGCCATGATTAATATTTTAAACTGGAATATGGTTGTATTCTTAATTCTTGATCACCACTTTCGATATAACTCAGACGCGAGACCGCTATTATTTATTGATATAGATTTAGAATATTGTTAAATGCTCTCACTGTTCAATAACTGACACACAGGCATGGGATCCATACAAGAGTATTTAATGATCACAAACAATAAAAAAACAACAATAATGGCCACTGTTGTTGCCGGCTTCATTACTCTCACCTTTCTATATCCGGTTACTACGTCATCACGCTCATCCCGTCACCGCGTTCAATTACAAAATCATCCGGAGCACTAGTATAGGGAATTCCCGATTACGTACTACCGAGGGCAATGAGGGAGTTATAACAATTTTATACTTCAGTACAAAATACTACCGAGAAAGTAGTAAAGGTCAAATTTAGCTTGCTTTTTTTCTTTCTTTACAAAATGTCGACGAATCATTCAATTTAAATGTATTGCTCTATAGATAATTGAAAAATAAAAGTGCTTGAAAAGGTGACCTTTAGCTGCGGAGGAAGTGGAAGGGGGTGGGGTGGTCGTTGGGTAAAGTGATCTACTGTCAACCTGAGGATCCTGGATACGATCTCCAATGAGAGCAGATTGAATTGTTTAATTCATGTTGAAGGTTCATTCAATGTCTCCCGTGCTGTCTACATGTTCATTGCTATTGGCAATGGCTGGGATGAAAGATGGACAGTACAAAACAGTCTCATGGGTTTTTATAGATACAGTCTCACCTTTACCGCGATTTCGCAGTTAAATATGTTAGTCTCTGGATATGTGTAGGTGTACAGATTTGTGGATCAATAAATGTGTAATGTATATAGATGTTAAAATCCACAAATGTATTGATCTATAGATGTGTCAATCTATAAACTTGTTAGTTTTTAGATGTGTTAATCTATAAACTTGTTAGTTTTTAGATGTGTCAATCTATAAACTTGTTAGTTTTAAGATGTATGAATCTATAAATTGGTGGATCTATAGATTTGTGAATCTAAAAGCGTGTGGGTCTTTAGATGTGTGTGTACATATATCTGTGTCTACGGTTTACAGACTTATGATCTTTGCGATTGTGAGTCTACAGATATGTGGGTCTACACTGTGTTGATATACTGTGATAATATACCGATATGGTCTAGAGGTGTGATAATATACCGATATGGTCTAGACGTGTGATGATATACCGATATGGTCTAGAGGTGTGATGATATTCCGATATGGTCTAGAGGTGTGATGATATACCGATATGGTCTAGAGGTGTGATGATACACCGATGTGGTCTAGAGGTGTGATGATATACCGATATGGTCTAGAGGTGTGATGATATACCGATATTGTCTACAGGTGTGATGATATACCGATATGGTCTAGAGGTGTGATGATATACCGATATGGTCTAGAGGTGTGATGATACACTGATATGGTCTAGAGGTGTGATGATACACCGATATGGTCTAGAGGTGTGATGAAACACCGATATGGTCTAGAGGTGTGATGATATACCGATGTGGTCTAGAGGTGTGATGATATACCGATATGGTCTAGAGGTGTGATTATATTCATTTTGCTATTTTACAGGTGTGAGTACTGTAGAGTACGAAGGATTGGTGCAGATATTCATAAATCTATTTTTATTAATCTTGAGTTTGCGCACCGCACTATGAATTATGTTTATGTGTAATATTTACTATGTGACGTAGTTTTTTCTAGTTGACGTCATATTAAGTTGCTTAGAGACAAGCTTGGTAGATTGAGTAAGTTGCTTTCTAGTTCTTGAACATACAAGACGTATTATTATTTAACTCTAGAAGAAGTTAATATATTCGCTTTCATATAGCAACTCATATATATTATTTGATCTTTTGAAGATGTGCCTTTATGATTCAACATGTTTGCTATGTTAATGTCTTCGTAAATAAATGTACCAATGAATCAGCAACATTGAGTTCAGCATTGATTTGAGTAGTGTTTGTGTGTGAGGAATAAGAGACACGCTACCACAGTAACGCCTCCAAGATCAGTCTGACTGCAACTGCAGTCAGACCCCAACATTAACATTACATCAAGATAACATTATAAACCTTTACAATGGTGGCATGCGGCGGCGAAATGAACCCGAGAATATAAACCTTTACAATGGTGGCCAGCATGGAGAACCCAGCAGCCAGAGCAGTCCAGTGATCCAGACCAGACCCCAGAGCAGTCCAGTGATCCAGACCAGCGAACCAGACCACAAGAGCAGTCCAGTTATCCAGACCAGTAAACTGTTACCAATTTGCAGCCCAGAGGAGAACCAGCACAGAGAACCAGCGTGCTGCACACAAGAAAAATAATTGAGATCTTATCTTATCTCAATGGCAGACTGAGACCAAGTCTCAAACACTGACTGCGATAAATACTCTACGGTCCGGTCAGTTCTGCATCTATCTCGAATACCATTTCGAATAGATTTCATTTATTATTGAAAATTTCCCACGGCATAGGATCAAGGTCATGGTTTGACACTTTCATTCATCTCATTCGGAACTACGAGTCAAGGTCACAGATTCAAGATGGCCGCCTAGAAGTATTGTGGTACCTTGATACAAACAGAAGAAACATCAAATTGTAACGTACAATTTTATTATTTTTATTTTTTCCCTATATAGTTAATATTCAGTGTCCACATCTGTTTATTCGTTATAAAACAGGAGGAAGGAGTGGCGACCCAAATATAGGCTAGCTAGTTTGGGGTTCTATCAGGGGTATGCTAGTGTTTTATCTGGATCTATTGCACTCAATAGTGTAATTGATAATTATTTAAAAATATTTGGATCCACTTAAATTACTGATATCATTTAAATGTTTAGTTGTTTTTGAGCAGTTTGTTTATTTATTGTCCTATTTGTTTGTATATATTTCGTCGTAATTAATTTTAACTCAGTCTAGTGTACGTCTGCGTTTTGTTTACGCACATTGTATTCTACTGTTCACTATCATCTAATAGGAAGCTGATTCAGTTATTGTTTGTCCTGTAGTGTGAAATTTATAATTATACATAAATTTTTATAGATATTTTCTATATAATTATTATTTTGGACACTGAATCCCAATCCCATGCATATAGTATAACATATTTATTTATGTAAACATTGATTGATATATGTGATATTTTAATAGTGCCAATTGTATATATCAGTGCCAGAAATTTTTTTATTCTCACAATATTGTTGAAATCTATTTAAATCTATTAGAAATTGTTAATTGATCATTGATTTGTTTCTTAAACCATAAATATGGATGTTAAGAACATAGATGATTTATGGGAGATTTATAGAGAAAGAGGTGAAAAGTTGGGTTTATCAGGAGAGAAACTACTGCAGTTTATTGAAAAAGAATTGGAGAGGGTAGAGAGAATAAATAATAGAGAAAAAGAAAAGGAACTTGCCAATTTAGAGAGGGAAAGGTTAGATAGAGAAAAAGAAAGGGAACTTGAACTTGCCAATATAGAGAGGGAAAGGTTAGATAGAGAAAATGATAGGGAAATAGCTAGGATAGAATTAGAGAAAGAAAGACTTAGATTAGAAGCAGAGGTACAAATAAGAAAAATAGAACATGAACAAAATACAGGAAAAACAACAACAAACCATACATATGATAAATTAAAGTTGGGTCAATACAATAGCAAGGACAATAACATTGACATATTTTTAACTAAATGTGAATGTCAGTTTAAACTTAACAAAATACCAGAAAGTGAATGGACCAGACACCTGATAGGAGCATTTCATGATGAGGCCCTCAATGTCCTACATATGTTAGAACACCCTGAAGATAAACCATATAATGAACTAAAACACCATCTACTTAAATACTACAACAAGACTGAAGAATATTACAGAAACTTATTCCATAATTCTGTTATCTCTGAATTAGAACACCCTACAGCTTATGTGAGCAAAATAGAACAATATTTAAAGGAATTTATTAGGGCAGCAAATATAGATTCATCTGATCCTCAACAAATAATAGAACTAATGTTAGTGGACAAATTCCTAAATCTTAGTTCTGATAAATTATTTTCATTTATAAAATTAAGAAAAGTAAACTGTAAAAAAGACCTTATCTCTGCTCTATCTGATTATAAGGATAGTAATCAGAATACCCCCATGTTCAAAGATAAGGATAATACCTTTAGTGCTATCAGACACAACAACAACAACTATAATAACAATAAGTCAAGATACAGTAGTGTACCTGGTAATATAATTTGTCACTATTGTTCTAGACCAGGGCATATAATAGCCAATTGTAGAAAATTAAAATACAGGAATGGGTACAATAATATACAGAATAATAGATACTTACCTAACAGACAATATGCTAGAAACAACAATAATAGAAACTTTAGTAGATACTCAGGACAAGACAATAGGAGACAGAGACAATCACCAAATAACAGCCCACCAAGACAATACAATGACAGAGGTAGAACATTGGGTAGAACAAACAACACACATACTGTAAATGCACTGTTGAACAATAATGGAAGTCTAGTATTTTACCCTTGCTTCCTCAATGACAAACCTGTCATGTGTCTTAGAGACACAGGAGCCAGTTGTGTGGTGGTAGATCACTCACTTGTTTCAGAGGACTGCATAATAGATACTTCTGAAAAAGTCAAATTGGTCAAACTTTAAACTGTAAAAAGGCAATAATAGAAATTGATACACCTTGGATCAGTGGAAAAATAGAAGCAATAGCGATGATAGCACCTGTGGCCCCCCTAATTATAGGAAACATACCAAACATCAAACCAGACAATTCAAGTGAATTATTTATACAGTGGTTAAGTGGTAAGGAAATAAGCGTTCAGAAAACACTTCAGTCTGTCCAGAACAACTTAATTGATAGTGATATGGTAAATACTTCTATTAAATCTATTGAAACTGTAGAAACATCAAATAAAATTCCTAGATGGAATGGAGCAGGGCACATATTAAACTATATTAATATTGTAGAAAAACATATAATAGATGTTCCATTAAATGAAAGATCAGAAATAATTAAAGATCTACTGATAGGACACAAAAAAGCATACAACATTGCAAAGGAAAATTCTAATAATTGGGATAAAATGAAGGAACAATTAAACGAACGCATTATTGTAGAATCAGACAGAGATAAAAAAAAGGAACAGTTAAATAAACACATTATGGTAGAATTGGATAGTACAAGTAAAACACAACATGACATAACAGAACATAAAAAATTATCACAAGTAATTAACGCTATCACTAGAGCTCAATCTATGAATAAACAAGAAGAAAGACCCAGCATAAACAATCAGGATACATTTACCATATTGAATATTACTAAAGAAGAATTTATCAAATTACAACAAGAAGATGGATCACTGCTAGATTATTTTGACACAAATAATAAGAATAATAAGAAAGCATCATACTCAATAATAAATGATATCATGGTAAGAAAAGTTACAGGTAAGAGAGATTATGTACAAATATTAATACCTCAATCACTTAGAACAAAATTACTACAAATAACACATGACAGTCCCTTAGCTGGACACATGAGTTACAGAAAAACACTAAATAGAATTAGAAATCATTGTTTTTGGCCAAAACTAGAAAAAGACATTAAGATATATATAAAATCCTGTCAGATATGCACTAAATTTAACAAAAACCCATCTAACCATAAAGCCCCCTACAAGAAATGGACACTAACCATAAACCATTTTATAAGATAGCCATTGATATTATAGGACCAGTATCTCAACAATCCCAGAGGGGACATAAGTTTATTTTAACAGTTGTAGATTTTGCTACAAGATGGTTGGAAGCCATTCCCTTAATAAATATTACTGCTGAAAATATTTGTAGTGCCTTATTAACTATATTCACTAGATTTGGTTTTCCCCAGATTATTTTATCTGACAATGGTACACAATTCACATCTCAAATAACTCATGCCTTTACTAAAATGTTAGAAATCACTCAAGTATTTGCACCTCGTTATAGACCTCAAACTAATGGTGCAGTAGAAAGGGCCAATCAAACTATTAAAATAATGTTAAATAAATTAATTATTGATCAAGAAAGTAATTGGGATAGATATTTACCACTTATATTATTTGCATACCGGGAGATTCCCCATGAATCCACTGGATTCTCACCTTTTGAATTAGTATTTGGAACAAACCCAAGAAGTCCCTTAAAGGTTTTTAAAAATAATATTCTACCTTCTTTAGAAGATGAAAGAATAAAAAATTCAGTATGGATAGAACAAATAAAACATAACATAAATTATGCCAACAAACTTGCAGAAAATAATCTAAAAAAAGTAACAACCAGAATAGACTAGGTAAAAATAGAAACAGAACACTAAGAACATTAAATGCAGGAGATAATGCATATGTTTTATTTCCACAGGATAGTAAAAATAAATGGAGAGTGCCATATAAAGTAAAAAAAAAGAACAGGAAAAACTACTTATATACTAGATATAGAAGGAAAAGAAGTAACTGTCATATTGATGATCTTAAAAAATGTTTTGAAAGACCAGTAAAGTATTTAAACTCATTGTTAAGGACAGATAAAAATTCATTACAATATTTGCAAAAATTGGGAAAAAAACTATTCAAATTACAGAAATGGGCTATTAATAAAAACAAAACAGAAGATGATACTATCAAGATTGTTATAGAGCAAGTTAGAAATTATATAAATCAAGGAAATAATAACATAGATATTTGTCAACATGAAAATTTTCATCAATTAGAAAGTCTATACAATTTAATTGCAAGCAATATAACTAATGATACTACAAAATCAAATACATTAGTTTTAAACTTGTTAGATCTACATACAGTACACAAAAAAGTACCAATTGATAATTTGTACTTCTTAAATGTCATATCCAATGAAACAGAAATTGAAGATATTGATCTTAAGGAAATTCCTTGTATTAATAATGATCAGGATGATTTGACAAAAATAAAATACTGCACAGACATACCTATTGATACAAAATCAAAAATAACAAAGTTAATGCTTGATTTTAACTCGGTAATCTCTAATAAACCAGGTAGAGCAACACATTTTGAACATGAAATCAAGTTGACCAATGACAAATCATTTAAGGCTAAATATTATGAAATCCCATACAAATATAGAGAGATGTTAGAGAAAGAAATTAAGGGTCTACTTAAAGATAATTTGATAAGACATTCTGATTCATCATATAAATCCCCTATTGTACTAGTAAAAAAGAAAAATGGGACAATGAGACTATGTTGTGATTATAGAGGACTTAATTCAATTACACAAGTAGATAGACAACCATTAGCAAATGTAGATGACCTAGCAAATGAAATGGCTCATGCAAAGATTTTCTCACATTTAGACTTAACTCGTGGTTTTTGGCAAATACCTATGGAAGAAAATTCAAAAAAATTTACAGCCTTTGCCACTCATGATAATTTCTATGAATGGAATGTTATGCCTTTTGGCTTAGTGAACAGTACTGCTACATTTACAAAAATGATGTCACATATATTAAATGGATTACCCAATGTCAGACATTATGTGGATGATGTATGCATATTTACAAAAGACTGGGACACTCACATAGAGGCATTGACCAGACTATTGACCATACTTGGGAACAACAATCTGACATTATCTCCTGACAAAATAAAAATAGGATACAGTAATATTGATTTTTTAGGATATAACATAGGTCAAGGTCTAATAAAACCAACAGACAGCAATGTTAGTAAAATTCTCAAAATAGAAACACCTGAAACAAAAAAACAAGTCAGATCCTTAATTGGTCTCTGTAGTTATTACAGGAAGTTCATAAATAATTTTACTAAAACCATGAATCCACTTATCAATCTAACTAAAAAAGAAATGAAGCAGAAAGTTGTGTGGAATGGTGAATGTCAGATAGTACTTGATGAAATAAAAAATTATTTTAAAAGTACACCTACCTTAAATGCCTTTGATCCAAATAAGACATTAGTACTATGCACAGATGCCTCCAGTATTGCTATTGGTTCCTCATTAATGCATAGGGAAAATAATCTAAATAAACCCATATTATATCTTAGTAGAAAACTAACAGATACAGAAAAAGATACTCAGTGATAGAAAGAGAATGTCTGGCTATTGTTTGGTCTATAATCAAATTGCAAAAATATTTACTGGGAAGAAAATTTTTAGTTCTAATAGATCATAAACCACTTGTCAATTTTAAAAGTAAACAAATAAATAATGCCAAACTAACTAGATGGTCCTTGCTTCTGCAAGACTATGACTTTCAAATAGAACATATTAAAGGCTCTGAAAACTTTATACCAGATATTTTATCTAGACTAGTTAAATAGTCTCTGTTAAACTACTGAATTAAATTACTAATATAATAGGGTACACAGTATATATTACATTGATTGTATGGCTTGGAGAATTGTTTGATAGGGTTATGGCACTGGTAAATGAAAATAAAATTTATAAGACACATATACTAGTGGTACTAACATAAATATTTTTTTTGAGTATGTATTATTTATATTGGTTAAATTGATAATTGGCATATGATAGAATTGGTTTGTTCACTTTGAACATTATTATTGAATGAGTTTTGAATACTATTGAATATTATTACATTGAGTATTATTATGTTGAGTATTTTAAAAAAAAAAACAAAAAAAAAACCATTGATTATTATTATTGAATGATTTTGAATACTATTGACTATTATTACGTATTGAGAACCATTGATTATTATTGAATACTATATAATGTTGTTGAGTTCTATGGATTATTATTGAATATTCTTATGAAGTTGATAGTTAATAATGATGGATGATATTTAAATGTTGCACATTTTTGAGGGGAGGGGAGATGTAGAGTACGAAGGATTGGTGCAGATATTCATAAATCTATTTTTATTAATCTTGAGTTTGCGCACCGCACTATGAATTATGTTTATGTGTAATATTTACTATGTGACGTAGTTTTTTCTAGTTGACGTCATATTAAGTTGCTTAGAGACAAGCTTGGTAGATTGAGTAAGTTGCTTTCTAGTTCTTGAACATACAAGACGTATTATTATTTAACTCTAGA
Source organism: Bulinus truncatus (assembly GCA_021962125.1). NCBI lineage: Eukaryota > Metazoa > Mollusca > Gastropoda > Planorbidae > Bulinus > Bulinus truncatus. The sequence continues at coordinate 1,580,682 of JAGDYQ010000011.1, forward strand.
AGAAGTTAATATATTCGCTTTCATATAGCAACTCATATATATTATTTGATCTTTTGAAGATGTGCCTTTATGATTCAACATGTTTGCTATGTTAATGTCTTCGTAAATAAATGTACCAATGAATCAGCAACATTGAGTTCAGCATTGATTTGAGTAGTGTTTGTGTGTGAGGAATAAGAGACACGCTACCACAGTAACGCCTCCAAGATCAGTCCGACTGCAACTGCAGTCAGACCCCAACATTAACATTACATCAAGATAACATTATAAACCTTCACAAGTACACACTTGGATTTCTCCAAGTGTGCTGGTCTACTGGTGTTCCGGTCAACATGTTTGCAAGTGTCTGTGCTACTAATTAGCTGCAATACACTAATACTAGTCTATGATTTCATTAGCATACATTCTGTTTTTTGGTTTTGATCACTCAACAATTTAATGAAATATTTCAGGTGAAATATCATGTCTCAATTATGATAAATAATTGAAAAAAAAAAAACATTTTTTACGATAAAAATTTTTCTAACCTAAAAAGAAAAGTAGTTGAATGCACGAACTTTTTAATCCGGTAAAAAAAAAAAATATAGCCAATAATTAGTTTATTTGAATCACCATTCACACTGTTATTCTAAAACATTTCATATTCCGTCTAAGTATGAAATCATACAATGTCTCTTAAACAGAACGCACAGTCGCTAAGTGAAAATCATCCGACAAAAGACTAAGAAAAAATTTAGAACTCAGCGCATTTATTATTATTATCTCATGCCTCTATTTCCCTCTTAATAAAACGTTAGTCATTAGTTTTTGGCTCCACTGAAATCCCAAAAGTTCTAAAGTAAAGCATCATCAACGAAAATGAAAAAAAAATTCAAAATGTTAAATCGTATTCGCGTAGAGAAGTTGATGATAAGTAATTTAAAATTTCCGCAAATATCCATATATCGCCTCAGAGTGACTGCAATAAAATATAATTCTGGAATAACTTCATCCTGTAAAAATAAAATACCGTAATATAAACGGAATCAACTAGAAAGATATCATGCCATTAGAAAACTATATGTGTCTTTTTTAATGACTGACTTCTAAAATACGAATAACACCTAAGTCTAGTTAAGGAAGTACATTTCGAAAATAGTCATCCCCCGTGTTAGTGTAGACTTATTGGTTAGTTATAATCATGCAGAATTAAATGGGAAAGTTGTATAATCCCAAAGAGGGTGTTCACTCTATCCAATATATATTATGTGGTATTGATACATAAAAACATGCATTGCACTAGTGTTATTTCATCATTGGTTAAATACTTGGTAAAGGAAAAAAAGGCGAACATGAAACTGCACGTAGAGAAGGAAATTATCATTTCCTTCTCTACGTGCAGTTTCATGATCTCCTGGAAACATTTATCCCAACACAATTTATACATATTTATACTGTACATTATAATGTATATTCCACGCATGTTTTAATTATATTAGTTGGACATGCAAACACGATAGTACAGTACAAGTGATTGACTCTCAATCGATATCATTTAATCTCTCAAAGTTTATTGTGGTTTACTCTCTGTAGCGGATAATAATTTGTGTAACATGTATATATATTTTTTTTCTTTTCCACCAACTTAAGCTGAATGACAATGGTAAAGATAACACTAGTGCATGGCATTGGTACTGATTGAACTATTGCAAGAAGATCTTATATCACGATGACTCCCACAGCAGACTTATGGACCACGTTGTGCGTTTCTTGGTCACTTTACTTAAACTGATTTTAAAAAAAGAAAAAAGAAAAAAATTGAAAGCTCATCTTTTAAGAAAAAATATCATATACATCTTTCCACCAATCAGAATTATTGCCAGTCTGTAAAACGAAACTTAAAGTATGTCCTATTTAGTTGTAACATTAGAGATATTATAACTGATTACTTTTGTTTAATACATGCTACAGCAACGTTCTAGTCCAGGGGTTGGCATATTTAATAATCGTGGGCAGTAATGAGCTCTTAAATTTGATATAAAGGCCGTAGTTTGATCATGTCTGTTATTTCAATACATACAAGAAGTTGATTGTGTCCTTCATTAAACTAATAACGTCCGTCTGTTTTACGCATATGTTTTTTTTTTAAAGTGAACACTGTCTACTTGAGTACATCTATCAATATTTTGTTTTACTAGGAACTGGGAATGCGGGGATGTCAGGTTATAACCAGACAGCTCAGAAGTCATTACCTCATGCAATACGGTTTTACTGGTCTTTGATACGAATTATAGGTTTACTTATTTTTGCAGCCTACATTGAATGTATGGTTAACACAATACTAGAAGGTTTATTAAGTAACGGTATGTGTGTATACGTTTGGTTCAAAATTATTTAGTTCAAAATTTTGTCGATTATTTTTTTCGAAGGCTGTGTAATTAGGTCTATACATTAAAGATGGCGAGGATCGGAAGATTAGGCAGAGTTTGCCTGTTTCTGTAGATTGTGGAATAATGTGGCAAGTATACTTTTGGTTTACTTGGCTAGTCCGCTCTTCGATTGTGTGGCTTAAGCACTCTGGGATAGTGTGATTAGTACACTCTCAAAATGTGGCTAGTTCACTCTGGGATAGTGTGACTTGTACACTTTTAGTTTGCCTGACTAGACCACTATTAGATTATGTGGCAAGTACACTCTGAAAATGAGGCTAGTACACTTTTGGGATAATATGGTAAGTGCACTCTGGGATAGTGTGACTAGTACATACTTGGATAATGTGGTAAGTACACTCTGGGATAGTGTGACTATCACAATGTAGTATTGTGAGTCTAGTACACTCTGGGATAGTGTGACTAGTACAATGTGGGATAGTGTGACTAGTACAATGTTGGATAGTGTGACTAGTACAATGTGGGATAGTGTGACTAGTACAATGTGGGATAGTGTGACTAGTACAATGTGGGATAGCGTGACTAGTACAATGTGGGATTTTGCGTCTGGTAACAAGTGGGTTGGTTAATGCAATATAACAATATGCTGCTAGTATAATGTTCTTCAAAATTACATTTCAAAATTTTAAATTGGATCCACCAAGGAAAATCGTTATGACTATAAATTAGAACCAGCACTCAAACCCATCACATTCAAGTCAACAGTCGAGTTTAAATCTGCACAATGGTTTGGTTAGTCCTTATGCAGAAAATTCTAAGTACTGGTAAATCATTATTTTAATGCTGTATAGTCTCTATAATTTCAATGCTGTCTATTCTCTATAATTTCAATGCTGTCTATTCTCTATTGTACTATATTGCGACTTATATAAATAACTTACATGGCATGAGGGGTGTGGGTCCAGAGCCAGGTAAACCTCCCATCATTTGTTTCAACATCTGCAGAATAGCAAAGGTAAAATGTCAGTAAGTTGGTACATGTTGTCAATGGCACTCATTTTTAGAAAATACAAATCATCAATGACAACAATGATAGTGTGTTGTTTGGAATATAACAATCACAACAATGATAGTGTGTTGTTTGGAATATAACAATCACAACAATGATAGTGTGTTGTTTGGAATATAAATACCACAACAATGATAGTGTGTTGTTTGAAATATAACAATCACAAAACCATGATAGTGTGTTGTTTGGAATATAACAATCACAACAATGATATTGTGTTGTTTGGAATATAACAATCACAACAATGATAATGTGTTGTTTGGAAATATAACAATCACAACCATGATAGTGTTTTTTTTTTAAATATCACAATGACAGCAATGATAGAGTATTGTTTGGAATATCACAATGACAGCAGTAATAGTGTGTTGTTAGGAATGGTACAATGACAGCACTGAGAGTGTGTTGTTTGGAATATTACAGCCATAACAATATTACAAATTCATTGGTATTTTAACAGTGGCGGCGTCAGAGTGTGACGACGTTGGTGAGCACACTAGTCAAAACAAGTTCAAGTATTGAAGCGTTTTGTTGATATACGTAGCTTAAAGTTATGTTTATATGATCCGCATTTTGAAACTCGTTATAGGCCTCACGCATTAATTGCAAACTAGGGCCGTATTTGATTGTAATTATTTCCACTATTATATTACAAGTATTCTAACAGATTCTCTTGTAGCAGTCACCTGTTGCACTTGTGGATTTTGTAACATCTGCATCATCTTGGCGAAGTCAGCTGGCAGACCTCCTTTTGGTTGTTGAGGTGGTGGTGTCGCTGTGGACACTGGCTTTGTATCTGTATTTAAAAAAAAAATGTCTCTATTATATATATTATATAATTTAATATTGACTATATAAATTATTAAAACATACCATTACAACAATTGCATTCAATACACATTTTTTTTATCTTTGGACGGTTTTGTTATAATGTTCTATATCAATCAAGTTGTCATTTCGAAAACTGTTGAATTAAGCAAGAACGTTTTGAAATAATTATAAAAAAACAGATTGATAAGAATAGCATCCGTAAGGTCTTTTTGATAAACTGATAATTCTACATAAATGTACCCTAAATATTTGTTGAATATTGTTTGAAGTTGAAATTATAAGCGTTTTATCTTTACATAACAAATCTATTTTATGTATCCCTTAAAAATATTGTTGGAGTATGCGTACTTCGTGACTAATTAACTAATTTTCGGCACTAACTTTAAGGATGCCTTGACAAATTAAAACGTTCCTCCCAATAACAACAGAATTAATTAATAGTTCTGTCCCTTGATGTTTTCACAAAGCACATTAATTATCATGACATTTTGTACATTAATTATCATGACATTTTGTACATTACTTTTCCTGACACATTGTTTACCAGATTTAGTCAATGGTAAATAATTTACATAAGTTTAATTTTATTAAATGTGTACGTTCCTTGGTCATGACTGAGAAAGTAAATATTTTTGTCACTTTAAATAAAATTTGAAGAAAGAAAAACGGCGAGAAACTTGTTAAGGGACAGTGGCTAAAAGTGAACAGATATACCAACGTACAACTGTGGCTACTTTGTATTACAAGTGAACAGATATATCAACGTACAACTGTGACTACTTTGTATTACAAGTGAACAGATATATCAACGTACAACTGTGACTACTTTGTATTACAAGTGAACAGATATATCAACGTACAACTGTGGCTACTTTGTATTACAAGTGAACAGATATATCAACGTACAACTGTGACTACTTTGTATTACAAGTGAACAGATATATCAACGTACAACTGTGGCTACTTTGTATTACAAGTGAACAGATATATCAACGTACAACCTGTGACTCACTGTATTACAAGTGAACAGATATATCAACGTACAACTGTGACTACTTTGTATTACAAGTGAACAGATATATCAACGTACAACTGTGACTACTTTGTATTACAAGTGAACAGATATATCAACGTACAACTGTGACTACTTTGTATTACAAGTGAACAGATATATCAACGTACAACTGTGACTACTTTGTATTACAAGTGAACAGATATATCAACGTACAACTGTGACTACTTTGTATTACAAGTGAACAGATATATCAACGTACAACTGTGGCTACTTTGTATTTGTAAAGTGCATGTTGTTTAATTGACATTTTTTCTTTTTTTTTTTATTCACAAGAAACGAAGATGTGCTCTTCATTACACATTTTTTCTATTCATTACACATTTGTGCTATCTGTTCATTACACATGTGTGCTACTCATTACTTATTTGTGCTATTCATTACACATTTGTGCTATTCATTACACATTGCGCACTTAAAAATTCTTCATAATTTCTCAGATCTAAAGCCCGTCTATGGATCTGGCTTTCAGCACACATACCCTTCAGTTTTTCTCCTAAATCTTAATGTCAATGCTTTCACAGAATTTATAAAAGTCTCCATGCAGTAATCACACGGCTGTACCATAAACTCTATTAGTCACACCCATTTTTCACAAAAGTATTGTAAATTACATCACAAACAGTTTCCCTACATGAGTCTCACGAACAAAAGAGTGGGCAGGATAATTGAAATATTAAGACGACAATTTTAATAATTATGTTCTAGAATCTAAATTATGTCGTTTCGAAATTTTATTGTTTCCAAAACTTTTCAATCGTTAACAGTTCAATGAATAAATGGGTTCAATAATTTATAAGGTAATATATATATATATATATATATATATATATATATATATATAGTTGTATGTATGTGTGTGTATATATATATATATATATATAGTTGTATGTATATATATATATATATAGTTGTATGTATGTGTGTGTATATATATATATAGTTGTATATATATATATATATATATATATATATATAGTTGGGATCGGTAAATTTGTAAAACTTACAGAATTACATGTATTTAATTAAAATTAATAGCTTAAAAGGTATTCTTATTTATTAAGTCTGTTTTGAAATGGATATAATTCAACAGAGAAAAAGAGAAAGCCCTGTTGTTGCCTTTGCCTAGGAAACCCATAAACTGTTAGATAATTATTGTTTAAATGTTTACCAATACACATATACAATACATTGATGAACAATATTCATAATTACATTATATAATAATACAAATATGTTTCTACTATATATTTATCATATTACAATGTATTTTGTATCTACTATGTATTTATCATATTACAATGTATTATGTTTCTACTATCTATTTATCATATTACAATGTATTCTGTTTCTACTGTGTATTTATCATATTACAATGTTTTCTGTTTCTACAATGTATTTATTATATTACAATGTATTCTGTTTTATTGTTGCAATGAATAAAAAATATGTATTCATGATGTCGGTTGTTACTATAATGTTAATCTGACGAAGGGGAAGGAAGGAGAGAGGAGAACGTTAAGGGTTGTTCTATATGTAACGTTGCAGTTGGAGGGAGGGGTAAACGAACATTTTGATATACATTTTAGGCTGTCTTTTAATATTACTGACAACATATCTTGAAGCAATACCGAACATGATGAAATAGTAAAAATTCAACTTTTCTGTGAATATTTTTTTCTTTTGTGTGACGTCATTCATCATTCATTTGATATATTTATATGTATCCCTTTACTATTACCGTTAATCTATTTAAGTCTATCCTACTGTATGGACAATAAGTAGAGTTACAGTGTAGCTAGGATCAACTTTGTAATGTTTTTTTTTCGTAATATGGCGCAGGGTTAAAATGAAAGAATTAAAATGGATTGTCTAAACATAATTTTTTTTAAAAATAAATGTTGAATTAGTTCAACGTCTAAATGTGATCTCTTTATTGGACACTTTATTCAACTAAATGTTGTCACTTACTCATTGGTGAACCGGTCATTCCAGTCAGCATCGTCATTAATGGATTCTGACTCACTGGGAATACAGTTATAGACGTTTATAGAATGAATACAGTTACACACATAAGAAGTCTAGTGATAGCAGTCTTTACTTTAATGAGGGGTATGTTTAGGGTTTAAACACTTTTATAGCACACTTTCAAAGCACACTTTTATAGCACACTTTCATAGCACACTTTCATAGCACACTTTCATAGCACACTTTCATAGCACACTTTCATAGCACACTTTCATAGCACACTTTCATAGTACACTTTTATAGTGTACTTTCTTAGCACAATTTCATAGCATACTTTTATAGCACACTTTCATAGCATACTTTTATAGCACACTTTCATAACACACTTTTATAGCACACTTTCACAGCGGACTTTCATAGCACACTTTCATAGCACACTTTTATAGCACACGTTCATAGCACACTTTCGTGTTAATTTAAGTATTATTGATTTAGAGAACTTACTCATGGTTGAGAAAGGATTAGCTGAATTTCCTCCCATTGCGGGATAGCCTCCCATGCCTCCCATTCCTCCCATGCCGCCCATGCCTCCTCCCATTCCTCCTCCCATTCCTCCCATGCCACCCATTCCTCTCATCATGGGTGCGTATGCCTGCATTAAGAGGACAGTTGGATTGACTTGGCCATTACATTGAGGTCTGTCACATGGGTCTGTTGAGAAAGATTGCACAAAAGAAATGACGTGAACATTATAGTATTAATGTCAAAAGTAAAATAATAATTTTAACGTATTGATGTGTATATATAGTGATATATAGCAAGGCTGTACTGCACTCTATGACAGGCTATAGTGCACTCTATTATAGCTATAGTGCGTTGAGCGAGGCTGTATTGCACTCTATGCGAGGCTGTAATATACTCTATGCGATGCTGTATTGCTTTCTATCCGACGCTGTATTACACTCTATTCGATGCTGTATTGCACTCTAGGCGAGGCTGTTATTGCACTCTATGCGAGGCTGTAATGCACTCTATGCGAGGCTGTAGTGCACTCTATGTGAGGCTGTATTGTTCTGCCCTAAAAAACTTCAATCAGGAACACATGGATTCTCGACCCATTATCTTTATACTTAAAAATGTGCGCGACCCTTCACTTGGTGACGACCAAAATTTTGTGAAGCACTGAACTAGTGAGATCAGTGAGAATAACTCTAAGCCATACTGTTGGTAACTAGTGGGACCAAGGGGCAAGTAAATCTAAGCCATACTGTTGGTAACTAGTGGGACCAGGGCAAGTAACTCTAAGCCATACTGTTGGTAACTAGTGGGACCAGGGCAAGTAACTCTAAGCCATACTGTTGGTAACTAGTGGGACCAGGGCAAGTAACTCTAAGTCATACTGTTGGTAACTAGTGGGACCAGGGCAAGTAACTCTAAGTCATACTGTTGGTAACCAGTGGGACCAGGGCAAGTAACTCTAAGTCACACAGTTGGTAACTAGTGGGACCAGGGCAAGTAACTCTAAGTCATACTGTTGGTAACTAGTGGGACCAGGGCAAGTAACTCTAGCCCATACTGTTGGTAACTAGTGGGACCAGGGCAAGTAACTCTAGCCCATACTGTTGGTAACTAGTGGGATCAGGAGAACACAGACAATTCTAAATGTATTTTGTGGTAAGCTCATTGCATGAGAGTTTTCATTTCTCCTGAAAATGTAATTAACTTGAGGAAACTTTTGCCTGTTGTGTTCGGTAGCCACTAGTAGATCAGACATGGCACAATGAAGTCTATTTCTTCATTGGGGAGATTGAGGTGGCAGTGTCCTGCTACTTGAACTGACCAACCTCACCATCAACAAACATCGCCTCACCATCACCAAACATCGTCTCACCATCACTAAACATCACAACTTTACAGACCGAAATAAATCACAGATTAATACAACAGCCATTTTTTTTTACTTTTTTTAATGAAATGGAATAAGTATATTGAAGTCCAATGAAATCATTATGACAATTCTTTAAATTAACATAATTTACTAATACAATAATGTATAATAGGACAAATGGCATAAGTCATAAGACATGGAGTTATTTACTTACTGACGATCATGGGATATTCAATAACTGAAACAAAAAAAAATACATATTCAGAGAGTCTAAGTAAAACAACTTATGTTAAATCATGCGTGCACACATTATATATGCCTCCCATCTAAATGGATCACTTAATCAGATTTGTAGAGACAAGACTCAAAGCTTGTAAAAAATGTATCAATTCATCCTGTAATATCATAAGACATTTTGAGAGCCATTTATACATTTTTAACAATACAATTATATAAAATTTTTTCTTTCATTATTACTGATATTACAAAGCATTTAGTCGATGCAGTAAAAATGACTATTAATTTTAAGTTAGCTAACAAGAAATGAAAGTTATAAAAAAAATTCTAATACATTTAATATAATTAGTTAAAAATCTTTAAATGTAATGGCCAATATTTCTCTTACCTGTATCAAAGTAGTCCCCGAACATATCTGAAATGAAGTAAATTTAAACATTGTAGTATATTTAAACATTGTAGTATATTTAAACACTGTAGGATATTTAAACACTGTAGTCTATTTAAATACTTCAGTAATTCTAAGTTAACTTTGATGTGTTAAAATGATGCTGCTTGGTTGGATCATTGTCATTAGTATTTACAAGGTGTCGACTTATAACATGATATATTTAATATCTAATACAAATAGAAATACAAATAAACAGTATTCTGTATATTGAAAGATACTTACTTCCTGGATCTCTCTCTATAAGAATAAAATGAAAACAACTGATTAATATGAAGATTAACTTAAAATGTAGTTTTTAAAATTTATTTAGAAGAAGCTACTTGGTTATAAATAGTGAGTTAAATAGAAAGATACACTGACTCTATCTATATATATATATATATAAATATATTTAGATTAAGATTAGATTAAGATTAAGATTAAGATTAAGATTAAGATTAAGATGGATAGACGGATAGACGGATAGACGGATAGACGGATAGACGGATAGATGGATAGATGGATAGATGGATAGATGGATAGATGGATAGATAGATGATATATAGACAAACAGATAGAGAAAGATAGAGAAATACAGATACATTGAAATTGAGAGACAAAGAAATAGAGAGACAAGCAGTTAGAGAGACAGCAAGATAGAAGACAGAAAGATAGAAACAATGTTAGTGTTTGAAAATAGCCCTAAATGTAGTAATTTTCAACAAACGACTTACGTCCGACCATGCCTGGCATCATACTCCCAGTCGCCTGCTGATACAAACCTACGGATATTGGAAACTAAGGTCAAATAAAGACACTAGATAATGGATAAAATACATATCAGGTCTAATTATAGAATACAAAATCTAAAGCTTCGATTGAACACTTTATTATTCAATGAAATATTAAGGACAAAATAAAAACGTTTATTCACATTATACATACTTACACTGCATCTGAGGATCATTACCCCAGCGACATTCGCACCAATCTTTTTCTGATAAAACAAAATATAAACCACGATTATTATTTTTTTATTACAGCTCTTTAAACAACATTAGTATAAAATGACCAAGAACTATGTGTGTTATTTTTGTCACTACAGAATATTTAGTCATGTGTACATTGATTACAGTTTAGCTTGGCATCGAAGTGATCTAAATTTGTGATCTTATTGACATCTATGTATTAGAGATTGACAATGTATTTTTTAGAGATTGACATTTATGTATTAGACAGTGGCATCTATGTATTTAGACAGAGGCATCTATGCATTAGACAGAGCCATCTATGTATTAGACAGTGGAATCTATGTATTAGACAGAGGCATATATGTAATAGAGATATACATTTTATGTATTTTAAAACTAGCCCTATGAACAAGCTGAGTTCTTTCTAAATTTAACAAGATAATTATGATGCCTCGACTCATGTTGTTTGCACATTGCACTGTACAATTGTTGTAGTTTTGTGTTATGCAGCATCAACGTATCCTTACTAAACGATTAAAATAGTGGATTTTAAAAATGATTGAAATAAGCCACTATTTGACGAGAAAAAACATATGTTTACTTTGAGCTAGACTATATTATTCAATTCAGGTCGTATTCTTAAATACAAGCAATAGATATTGCTTGAATAAGAATATACATTAATTTTGACGTTTAACAATATGAGTCGATGTTCCATTTAGGTTTGTTTACCTATGAGAAAAATCATGGTAACCCTACACCAGTAAAACGATTTTCTATTCAAAGTGATGTTTCTAATCAGCTGTTTTGGTTTGCTTACAATGGTAGAAAGCTACACCAGCGGGAAAAACAATTAAAATGTTCATTTCAATGCAGCGGAAATCTGAGATTATGTGAATATTTCGAGTAACATGTCATCGTAACAAAACTTACGAAATTTGCGAGGTCCAGACTGCCGGAGTGATAACATTAAAGACCTCCATTTATAGGACGGCAAATATAAATAATTTAGAATATATGCCAATAAGTTTTAAAACTCAGTAGTCGAATTGATAGATGGCAATCTTTTGAGCGTGTTCGAGTAAAGTCGTGATGAATGAGGGATTTATGCAACTCTTTAAATAATGTTAAACATATTATGTTGTCTATCTTTACAGTAGTTGGGCATGGCTACCCCAGAAATAAATGATCTTTTTCTTATTGGCTTGAATAAAATTTAGTTGTGGTTATTTTCCCGTATACAATGAAATTAATTAACATTATTTACAGAGAAAGCCTACAAAAAAGGAGAATTTTAACAGCACTTTACTTTAAAAACTGACACACTCCATACTATTTCAATTCCTGAGAATCAGAGCTAAAAAAATGTCTATGGTAATTTATATTATAATGGTAGCACAAAAAATCTATCAACAAGCCCTAACTCAGGGTCCCCATTCAGCGGCGTTGCTGGTGTGCCCTAAGGAATTGTACCAGAGTTTCAGTCATATAATGAAAAAGACTTTAAAAAAAATATGTTTTCTTACATAAACAGTATGTCTGAAAATAGTCGAATTGAAAAAAGTGTACAAAAACAAATGTCGACATTTTAAAATTGTAAATGAATTAATATGTTTACTAAGCAAAGATAACCTGATAACAATGAAAGTTTCACAATCTTATTAGGCAGTTTAAGTCATATATCATGAAAGTGACCAGCCCATTAAGAAAAAAAACATTCCTCAACAGTAGAAATGTTAATCAGAAACGTGTTATGTATGTGTGTCATTACTGTTTACATTAGATGTCACATGACAGTCGGGTCTAGACACAAGACTTGCAACGCCCAGACATAATTTATTTTCTGCTTACACGTGTAACGTGGCATGATGCTAGGTAGTTTATTAAGATTGCCAAATACTTACGTGAAGCGAACCATTTAGCTGCTGCCCCCATTCCATCAGCTGTAAACAAACAAACATGGATTACTGTACATCATACAAGATATATTGAACTGAATGGGGGATCGCTATCTTAAAAAGTCAGCAATCATTGGGTGAAATATTCCACCACTGGCTCGTTTTGGCTTTCTTTAACCGGGAACATAAATAAGCGAGGGTGCCACCAGATAATTTTTTTAAAGCCAAAGTTATCATATATATTATTTAATTGGATTGATGTATAGCCACTTAAAAAAAAAAAAAAAAAAAACTAAAGAAAAAAATGTATGCTGCAAATAGTGTTAGCTGATAGGAATATTTTTCGTACACATTTATAACAAGTCTAAACTCATTTACACGGCTAACTAAAGGTGCTACTGTGCTTACAAAAGGCGAATAAAAATTTAAGGCCCTAAAAATGAATGTTGAAGGTTGTTGTAATACCAACTTGACTTAAGGTTGTGAAAATGGTGCTTTAGAAAAACGTTTGAACGAATGAGTACGTCATCGCTCTATAACGTTTTTTTATTAAAGTTTTTAAAGCTGTAACAAGTAACTTTGATTAAATTATGACCTGATTTATAGTATTAAATCTGATATTGAAATTTACATTTTCGTAATTCAAAATGTAAATATGATTCTTGAGTAACAAATTCATATAAATTAATTAGTTAAACATGTTAAACACGTGTTTTTATTTTATTGTATTTCTATAACATCAGTGAATATTACAAATTATGATTAAGATTATTATTTTCAGAAAAAAAAAGCACTTTATTAAAAAACAGCAATACGACATGAATTAAATATTTTTTAAAAAAAATAAAAAGTGCAATTTTGTTTAATGTAAAATGATTCTTTTTTTAATTGTGTATTCTAAATACCACAAACAGAAAAAAAACGTATTCATTTAGATGGAACACATAAGCAAAATCTATTAAACAAGAGCTCGGATTAGAATTTAGTTTAAGAGCAAAAGACGGTAAACCTGAGCGAGCTATACAAGTTGCCTATTTAACATTAAAAACGTAGTTTTACTGTCACTTATTGTAGTATCCATTCTGTAAAACCGTAATTTTTTTTAGCATAAAAAAAAACAATGAGAGAAGTTAATAATTTACTAGAAAATAAGCATTATTTCATTAGATGCAGTAGGGTGGAGTGAAACATTTTTTTCTGAATATCCTGTTTGGGTAGTTATAAAAACTTGCTACTGCATGCATTTAGTAATGGCAAAAAAATTAGACAATTTAAAGAATATCTCGAGGTTCCACAGTTGACCTAAAGTATAAGCATATTTCGATAAAAAAGCAATAATCTTTTAAAAAACAAAATTTATATATACAACATATTCATGTTGTTGTTTACTTTTAACAGTCCATCGCAAATGTTACAGGTAAACAGAACAATATATTTGAAGGGAAAACACATGAAAACCGTCTAACATGTTTTTATATACAAATGATGTTGGGCTTTGGTGTACAGTTTTGGCATTTTCGATCTCGATTCCAGGCGTGCTTTTGTGAATCCCTCGCGTTTTTTCTGGACCCCACACCACTTTGGAAGCTTCTGTAACTAACCTGATATGTCTCTCTACTTACCGGGTGTGACAAGGATAGCAGGTGAAATCCAGTCTTGGTGTATCTTCTTCCCGGATCATGGTTAACAAAGTATCGCTCATAAATGTCCATTACGATCGGAAGCTCTGTGATCGGAGTTTTCTTGCTAATCGATCATGTCCATGTTGCTAGTAGCCTCAAAGATGATTACTAGCGAATACACAGAAAGATCTAACTGACCACCTAACGAGTTTTTAATAAATATCCAAATCATCACCAAGTAAAAAAAAATTCGGGTCATTTTCTCACCACCCTACTGTTAATGATATTCAATTAGTCCATTAAGAACTTATTATCTTTATTTATAAGAGGTATTATCTAGATGGAACTACCAATGGTCCAAAAGGATTTTTCTGGTCCGATTGGGAAGTTACTGGTGAATTGTGAGAGAAGCTTCCTGTCGTTGACTACATACCAATATACTATATTCTACCGTCGAGTTTAAATTCCGACGACTTACAACGTACAAATCATAAATACCTGTTCGACTTGTGTACTGCTGTAAGTGTTGGCGTTTGTCCTTGTCGGACCATTCACTTCGCAATCCTGGTCTTATCAACCTTTCAAGGTGGTTAACAACGGCCAATCAAATACTACGTCTGTATGTTGCCACACGAAGCCCGTCGAATGAACTGAAGACGATTGTTACCTTCTATCGTAACAGTTTATGCACCAGCATGGTTTGAAGTAACTAATACTCCTTCACGTAAAGACGGCGCTCGACATGTCCACAATACGATACTGAAATCACGCTACCTCACTGACGAGCTGAGGAAGTTGTTGACCCGGTAAATCAACGCTACGCATTCTTCTAACTGACAAAAGATGGAGATATACGCGAGTTAGCTCTGAGACGCAAAATGATATCCAGAAAGTCAGAAAAGCACGAGTTCAGTTAGAAGATACCAAGACTGGATTTCACCTGCTATCCAAGTCACACCTGGTATGTAGAGAGACATATCAACTTGGTTTCAGAAGCTTCCGGGTGGAGTGTGGTCCAGAATAAACGCTACGGATTCATAAACACACGTTTGAAATCGAGATCGAAAATGCCAAAACTGCATATTGCAGCAGGTGTTGATATTTTATACAACCTGATGTTGCCTGCATATTGTGGCATGAACGCTACGGATTCATAAAAGCACGCTTGGAATCGAGAGATCCAAAAATACCAAAACTGGACTGACCAAAGCCCAACATCATTTGTAGCTATAAAAGGAAGTTGGACAGTTTCCATGTGCTTTCCCTTCAAATATATGGTTCTTTTTACATGTAACGTTTGTATAGACTATTAAAAGGTAAACAACAATATGAATATGTTGTATATATAAATTTGGTTTTTTAAAGATTATTGCTTTTATATCGAAATAAGCCTATACTTTAGGTCAACTGTGGAACCTCAAGATATTCTTGAATTGTCTATTTTTGCCACATTACTAAATGCATGCGGTAGCAAATTTTTATAGCTATCCAAAGGAAGATATTCTGAAGAAAAAACTATTCACTCCAACCTATTAAACATGGGTGGATGGGGTGAGAGAGGGATGGGGGTTGATAGTGTTGATGCTTCACGCATCACAGGGGCTAAATCTTTTCACTGGCCATCTACATTATTTTTTAATCTAATATAAAGTCTTTAAAAGTCCTGTATATAATATTTACCCACGCATTTAATTTTAGTGATTATACTTTATACAGATATGTGTGTGTGTGTGTGTGATCTAAGAGCTTATTTCTTTTTACATTTGAGATAATTTTATTTTTTTTTTTTTTTACATTGTACTTTTTTTTTTTAAAAGAATTAAACTGTAGCCTTAAATGGTTTGTTTATGTTTCGTCGCATACATTGTAATCTCTTCCGTATACTTTCGGGTTATAAACCAAAAAGTGATAAGCTACCTACTTGTCCAAGTAATTTTGATATTCGTTCCTTTCGGTGAATTTAGAGATTATAGAGTATTAGGAGATGCTAGATAACATCAATCCAGCTATTTACAACGATAACAAAATAATTGTCTCGTCGAAATGAATTAGATTCAAACAATGATGTTTATTTAGCTTAATATAAGTTATTTATTCTGTGGTTTAACATTTTTTACTTTCCTTTAATGCAAAAACTTATTAGAAAAAATAACTGAAAGCTGGGATGTTTATTATCAGTTATATAATAAAATGAAACATTTATATGCTGACAATAACTAATAGTTAACTTACATAAAGCTTCTTTGCCTCCCATCATCACTGAAGTAAGACAATATTAGAAGAAAAATGGAAAAACACATTAAAGCTTCATTTTAAATAATTGCATTTAATTACACCTTTGAAAAGATTAACATGTTCTTCACTTAAACAAATCTTTGCTACATTTTCCAGAGAGTTAAAGTCTTACATATTACTGTTTAGTATTCATATTTTTATAAGATGACTTACATTATAAAATAAACAATTAACGCTTATAAAAAATGTCAGTCTATACTCTTTTAGACTGTTTGTAAAACTTCTGTGAAAATATACAGATAAATGATTAATATATATATATATATATATATATATATATATATATATATTTGTGTGTGTTTGTGTGTGTGTGTGTGATTGAAAAATTTAATGAGCTCAAATAAATAAAAAAAATATAATTGAGAAGTCACGTGCCATATAGAGTAATATGTTTATGGTATATCTATTTCACGTGCTACATACAGTAATATATTTATGGTCTATCTATTTCACGTGCTGCATACAGTAATATTTTTATGGTCTATATATTCCACGTGCTACATACACTAATATATATTTATGGTATATCTATTTCACGTGATACATACAGTAATATATTTATGGTCTATCTATTTCACGTGCTACATGCAGTAATATATTTATGGTCTATCTATTTCACGTGCTACATGCAGTAATATATTTATGCGTATATCTATTTCACGTGCTACATACAGTAATATGTTTATGGTCCATCTATTTCACGTGCTACATGCAGTAATATATTTATGGCCTACATCTATTTCACGTGCTACATACAGTAATATATTTATGTTCTTTTTATTTCACGTACTACATACAGTAATATGTTTATGGTCTATCTATTTCACGTGTTACATACAGTAATATGTTTATGGTCTATCTATTTCACGTGCTACATACAGTAATATGTTTGTTGTCTGGCTTTCACGTGCTACACACACACAGTAATATATTTTTATGTTCTTTTTATTTCACGTGCAACATAGAGTAATATATTTATGGTCTATCTATTTCACGTGCTACATACAGTAATATATTTATGGTCTATCTATTTTACGTGCTACATACAGTAATATAGTTATGGTCCATTTATTTCATGTGCTACATACAGTAATATATTTATGGTCTATCTATTTCACGTGCAAAGCATACAGTAATATATTTATGGTTCATCTATTTCACGTGCTACATACAGAAATATATTTATGGTCCATCAATTACACGTGCTACATACAGTAATATGTTTATGGTCTATCTATTTCACGTGCTACATACAGTAATATGTTTATGGTCTATCTATTTCACGTGTTACATACAGTAATATGTTTATGGTCTATCTATTTCACGTGCTACATACAGTAATATGTTTGTTGTCTATTTCACGTGCTACACACACAGTAATATATTTATGTTCTTTTTATTTCACGTGCAACATAGAGTAATATATTTATGGTCTATCTATTTCAACGTGCTACATACAGTAATATATTTATGGTCTATCTATTTCACGTGCTACAGTACAGTAATATATTTATGGTCTATCTATTTTACGTGCTACATACAGTAATATAGTTATGGTCCATTTATTTCATGTGCTACATACATTAATGTATTTATGGTCTATCTATTTCACGTGCTACATACAGTAATATATTTATGGTTCATCTATTTCACGTGCTACATACAGTAATATATTTATGGTCCATCAATTTCACGTGCTACATACAGTAATATGTTTATGGTCTATCTATTTCACGTGCTATATACAGTAATATATTTATGGTCTATCTATTTCACGTGCTACATAGTAATATATTTATGGTCTATCTATTTCACGTGCTTCATACAGTAATATGTTTATGGTATATCTATTTCACTTGCTACATACAGTAATATGTTTATGGTCCATCTATTTCACGTGCTACATGCAGTAATATATTTATGGTCTATCTATTTCACGTGCTACATACAGTAATATGTTTATGGTCCATCTATTTCACGTGCTACATACAGTAATATGTTTATGGTCTATCTATTTCACGTGGTACATACAGTAATATGTTTATGGTCCATCTATTTCACGTGCTACATACAGTAATATGTTTATGGTCCATCTATTTCACGTGCTATATACAGTAATATAGTTATGGTCCATTTATTTCATGTGCTACATACAGTAATATATTTATGGTCTATCTATTTCACGTGCTACATACAGTAATATATTTATGGTTCATCTATTTCACGTGCTACATACAGTAATATATTTATGGTCCATCAATTTCACGTGCTACATACAGTAATATGTTTATGGTCTATCTATTTCACGTGCTATATACAGTAATATATTTATGGTCTATCTATTTCACGTGCTACATACAGTAATATATTTATGGTCTATCTATTTCACGTGCTTCATACAGTAATATGTTTATGGTCTATCTATTTCACTTGCTACATACAGTAATATGTTTATGGTCCATCTATTTCACGTGCTACATGCAGTAATATATTTATGGTCTATCTATTTCACGTGCTACATACAGTAATATGTTTATGGTCCATCTATTTCACGTGCTACATACAGTAATATGTTTATGGTCTATCTATTTCACGTGGTACATACAGTAATATGTTTATGGTCCATCTATTTCACGTGCTACATACAGTAATATGTTTATGGTCCATCTTTTTCACGTGCTACATACAGTAATATATTTATGGTCTATCTATTTCACGTGCTATATACAGTAATATGTTTATGGTCCATCTATTTCACGTGCTACATATGTTTATGGTCTATCTATTTCACTTTTCCCCGATCCCCCTTTCTCTTTCCCGTTTTAATACAAAAATCATTTACTCTGAAATTAATTTTAAAATAAAACTTACGACTTAATGAAGCTCCTGCAAAATTTACACCTGCAATAACATTTATTGGCATCAATTATAATTAATTCAAATATATACATATTTAGTTAATATTGACATTTTAAAATATATATGCAAGCGCATCCCAAAGACTGGAGTTTATGGAAAATTTTTGCATACAATGTTTCCCCAAACTTTTTTATTAAGCTTATTTATTCTTTCCTTTAAAGCTATTTGGAAAACAATTGATGGGGACCCCTTGAATTCACTCATCATGTCGGTCTATCGTATCTACCCATGACTCTTAAACTATAATTTGACAACATCTTTTGTTTCATGTCAAAATTAGTTACACTTCCGGTACAGTTTAGAAAATTTATAACAGTATTTATCACATATAGAGTAAAAAAAAGGAATTAAAATGTTATATTTGTATGATGAGTACTTGGGTGTGTTATAGTTGTATGATGAGTATTTGGGAGTGTTATAGTTGTATGATGAGTACTTGGGTGTGTTATAGTTGTATGATGAGTACTTGGGTGTGTTATAGTTGTATGATGAGTACTTGGGTGTGTTATAGTTGTATGATGAGTACTTGGGTGTGTTATAGTTGTATAATGAGTACTTGGGTATGTTATAATTGTATGATGAGTAAACTTGGATGTGTTATAGTTTGTATGATGAATGCCCTGGATGCAAGTTATAGTTGTATGGTGAGTACTTGGGTGTGTTATAATTGTAAGATGAAAGTATTTGGGTATGTTATAATTGTATGATGAGTACTTGGATGTGTTATATCGAATGATGAGTACTTGGGTAAGTGTTATAAATTGTATGATGAGTATTTGGGTATGTTATAATTGTACTGATGAGTACTTGGATGTGTTATATTGAATGATGTGTTACTTGGGAAAGTGTTATAGTTGTATAATGAGTGTTAGATGTGTTATAGTTGTTTGATCAGTGCTTGGATGTGTTATAGCTTTCGAATGATGAAAATTTGGGTGTGCTGTTTGTTAGTTGAATGATGTACTCGAATGTGTTATAGTTGTATCATGAGCACTTGGATGTGTTATAGTTGTATGATGAGTACTTGGGTGTGTTATAATTGTATGATGAGTACTTGGATGTGTTATAGTAGTTTGATGCGTACTTGGATGTGTTATTATGGTTTGAGTTAGGTGATGTCATATCAAAATGAATTGTCTATTTTTTTTTTTTTTTTTCTTTTTTTCATTTTGTGTATAAACATTAACTTTAATTGAATCAATCATGTGCGACTTATACATGAAGTGTAATTAAAATGTAAAAGTTTTCAAATAATGAATACAGCTAAGTTGTTTACGCAATATTAAATAAAACATTCAGACTTTTTAATCTAAAACAATGCGACTCAAAGAATTATTGTATAGTGACTCGCCCTAGCCCTTCGTGTGATAGACAGTTGTTGGCCTGTAAAAACAATACGATAAAAAAATGTCCAAACGATCTGGTCGCAAGCTAGATATTTGAGAAGCACTTCTATATAATCTATTTAACATACAACTTAAAGGCTATTTATATATATAATTAAAAGGCTTTTTATATATATAATTATATAACATACAGCTTAGAGGCTATTTGTATATAATTACATAACATGCAGTTTAAAGGCTGTTTGTATGTAATTATATAACATACAGTTTAAAGGCTGTTTGTATTTAATTATATAACATAAGTTTAAAGGCTGTTTGTATATAATTATATAACATACAACTTAAAGGCTACTTAAATATCAAGGGATGTTATGACAAAATACTTACGTCCTCCTGAGTTGAATGCAGTTGCTGGAACATTGAAATATCCGGGTATTGGCATCATCTGACTAGAACAGTACACTACTAGCATTGCTGTACAAATATTAAGGGGTAATTTACAGATTTATTCATCTATGTTGAGAAAACGTCTGCATTTCAAAATCGGAGGGAGGGGATACAAAATGAAAATTTTATTTCTCTAAAGTAATTTTTTAACGGTAAAAAACCCTATTTAATATCGCTGGAATTACTATCGATGTTTAAAACACGTTTTACATGTATAGATAGAGCCGTTATTACGTATTTAGGAGCGGTAGGCAAAGGTAATTTGGAGATCATAGTCAAAGTTACGTTTGGAGGCATTCGTCACATTTACTTTTGGATGCCTTAGAGTCTTAGACATTTTTCTGCCCTAGGCAACGGTACAATAGGAGGACTTAGTCACTGGGGGCCTATGAATGGTTAATTCCGTTGTATGTAAATATTGGGCCGTAATAGTTTTTCCTTGTTTTTTTTTGGCTCCCAGGACGACCTTAATCATTTAGACTTGGGCTATTGACGTGCTGAACAGTTCTTCCACATGTCTGGATAAAAAAGAATCGCTTGAAATGGGGTTCCTTATAATCAGAGTTTATGGTTACTTATAGTCTTGCTATAAAACACTCAACTGTCAACCTGAGGGTCTCGGGTTCGATCTCCAGTGATTTTTCAGGTCATTGGGAAAGTCCCCTCGATGTTTCCCGTGGTATCTCTATCAGATTTTGTGGGAATGAGAAAAGGGCACTAGAAAAATAGTCCGATAGTGATTGATAGGTTTAAGAGATAAACATCCCGACATTACAAGGGCTTTACAGCAGTGAAGGTGAAAGTTAGCCACCTAGTTGAGTATCCATATGAACGATTTCGTGTATAGGCCCACTGCAACACAAAAGTGTGAATGCATTTTTCTCTCGTTCTTACATTACCAAGCATTATTAAATAATTTACTTATTTACATTAGTATATACACATCTTTCATCGTTTTAAACACATATTCTCAAAGAAATCAAACATTTGAAGTCGTTGAATCGGTATATAACATTTGTGGAAATGAAAGCATCACAGACAGAGTCACAACGTGTCAAGGATATTGAACAATGATTAAGGTTTGGTGTTACCAAATATAGCTGTACACAGTAATGCCATTGTTGTTTCTGGGTATATAAATAAATATATTATTGTTGAGTCGTCTTTTGTTTCTTTCCTTGTTTCTTC